>VYZX01000375.1:121388-294867 GCA_013401335.1 Brachypteracias leptosomus
GGGGGGGGTGCTGCGGGCTCCCCTCTGCCCGTGCGTGTGCGGGTGTGAGCGGCGGGCGGGCGGCGATGTGCCCGTCACGTTGTGCTTTACGTGCCGGCAGCTGGAGCCCGGCAGCCGCAGCCCGGCGACGTCAAACCTGCGTGGCTCGCCGCTGCGCGCCTTCCTCCGCCTCCTCCTCCTCCCTTTCCCCCTCCTCTCCCTCCTCCCTTCCCTGTCCCCGCGGCTCCGCCGCCGCTGCCGGGAGCGCAGGGCCGCGGGCGGTGCCGAGCGGAGATGCTCCGCGGGGGAGCTGGGGCGCGCGGAGTGATACGAGCGCGTGCCGCGCAGGGGTGCGCGGGGTGATGCGCACGGTTCCGCCCCGGGATGCGCGGAGGGATGCGCCCCATTCCGCTTCGGGATGCGCGGTTCGGTGCGCCCCGTTCCGCACTGGGCTGCGCGGAGTGCTGCGCCCCATTCCGCCCCAGGATGCGCGGCTGTCTCCGCGCAGTGCGGACGGTGCGGGGCGCCCTGTGCCCGCTGCGCTCTCCGCTCCCGGTTGCGGAGGGGGGAGTGTCTTTGCCGCGCATCTCCCGCTGGAGAGCATCTCGTACAAACCTCTGCTCCGGCAGCTCCCCCAGAGCAGGGGGCCCAGCAGCGTGTCCAGGCCCCTTTGGAATCTCTCCAGAGGAGACTCCACAACCTCTCTGGGCAGCCTGGGCCAGGCTCCAACACCCTCACCCCAAACAACTTTCTCCTCCTGCTCACATGGAACCTCCTCTTGTCCCCTACATGCTCAGTATAAAGCTGAGGGATCACCAGGGTCAAGCCTCTTCTTCAATGGCTTTGTATATTTGTATACATTTCAATTTATTGTTATTATTTTCATTTCCTTGTTATTATTTTCCTTTCCTTGTATTATTTTCAATAATGTTGTTTTCACTTGTCTATTCCAACCCATAAATCCTCTCACTTATTTCCTTTCTCTTCCCCTTGGGGAAGGGAGAGGGGTTAATAGAGAGCAATTGTCATTCATCTCCTGGCTGGCCCAGCCCTAACTCTTGACACGGGAGAATCTCAGGACCCAGCCCTACCCCTTCTTGTTGCAAAGACTTCAAGAGAAGGCTCCAGGGAGACCTTCTGGGGGCCTTGCAGGACTTCAAGGGAAATGTCAGAGAGATGGGGACAGACTTTTGAGCAGGGCTTGTTGGGACAGGACAAGGGGTGATAGGTTTAAACTAAAAGAGGGAGATTTAGACTAGAAAGAAGGAGGAAATTGTTGCTGTTGAGGGTGGTGAGAGCCTGTGCCAGGTTGCCCAGAGAGGTGGTGGCTGCCCCATCCCTGGAACCATGCAGGTGAGGTTGGCTGGGGCTCTGAGCAACCTGAGATAGTTGCAGATGTCCCTGCTCAGTGCAGGGGGTTGCACTAGATGCCCTTAAAAGGTCCCTTCCCACCCAAACCACTCCATGATCCCATGAGAAGTAAATCTGATTGTACCTTCCTGTCCCCAGGAACAAGGAGCCATGGGTGAAGCACATGACATTGGGCTGGTTTGTGTTGCTCAGTCTCCAGAGGGGTGTGTGGCACCAAGTGCGTGTTACAGCCCCTTGTTCGCAGGAGGAGCGAGGAAGATCTGATCAGATGAAGCCAATCACACCGAATTAGGCTAAGTGCTTGAGGAACAAAACTGGGACTCTAAATGCTGCCCACGCTCCATCAGCCATTTGTTTCAGGAGCTCTCTTCTGAGCAGCTTCTGCATTTCATCCGCCACCAGACAGCAGCAAATGATTTTCTCTCTTGTTGTTGGGAACAAGTCTACAAATAATTGAGACTCGACTAAAGGAGACCATTAAGTAGTATTAATATTCTGAGTAATTTGGTGGTGCTGAATTGTGCCTGTTAAGTCTGGTCCCTCCTTAGCAGCTTGAGATTCCCAACATCATCAAAACCTAGGCAAACCAAAGTCATTTAACTTGGTCTCATAATTCTGCAGAGTTTGGAGACTGCAGGTATCATGGATCATGTGGGAACAGGTTATGTGTGAGTAGCAAATCATCCTAGAATGAGTATCTCCAGGGGGGTTGTGGATGCTCCATCCCTAGAGGTGTTCAAGACCAGGTTGGATGGGGCTTGGAGCAACCTGGTCTAGTGGGAGGTGTCCCTGCCCATGGCAGGGGGTTGGAACTAGATGATTTTTGAGTTCACTTCCTACCCAAACCATTCTATGATTCTGTGATGGAAACTCTGTCAGGTGTCCCCTTCAAGCCTGGATCATTTGCTGTTTGAGTTCTCATAAAGGTGCAGCAGGAATCCCCATGGTGGCACACAGCCCATCCTGCTAAGGTGGCCCAGATGCTCCATCAAAGCCAGGTACTGCATTTCCCAACCTCCCTATCTGCATGTTTCATGTGGACAGCAACCAATGTCATCTACCTGGACTTGGGCAGAGAGTTTGATGCTGTCCCACAGGACATCCTGATCTCTGAATTGGAAAGAAATGGTTTTGATGGATGGACCATTCAGTGGATAAAGAATTGGCTGGATGGTCGGACTCAAAGAGCTGCAGCATGATGAAAGTTCCTCCATTTTTCCCATAATTCTTCCTTTTCTCTCACACACTAAATCTCTACCCTTCACATGGGCAGAGGAGCAAGTGAGGAGCTCAAACACTGACCTTTTGGACAACATGGCCTCTTCCCAACTTTATTCTTAGCCCGTGGGTTTGAAGTACCATATCAACGAGGCTTTCCCTTCCTTGGGTCAGATGCTGGAAATCAAAACAGCCACTGAAGAACCATTTGAAGCAGCCCCAGATCCTCCAAAGGTTTCTGCAGCATCTGCCTTGTGCCTTTTCACGCTGTCTTCATAAGGTGTAGTTTGTTCTGAAAATTGAAACAGGCTCATTTAACAATGTTTAGGGCCAAACCTCCAAGGGCTGGAGTTATTAGATAAATAACCAAGTGTGACGGACCCTTTAGACACACCTGTTCTCTTCACTGGTGCAGTTCAGGTCTCAGAACTATTATAAAATACAGCAAACGACCTCATTCCAGGCTAGGTCTGCTCAACAGGACTGGTGTGAATTGAGAAGAATCCTCCTCATGTCCGAGAATTTACAAAGATGAAGCAATTTGGGCTGTTGGTGAGAGATGGAGTGGTCTAAGACCAAGTTCAATGCTATTGTGTGCCTGGGGCTTCCTCTGCCTGGTGGGTTTCCCATTAATTCAGACTAAATATAGTCATTTGTGGTATCCATGCACCCCAGGATAATGTCAGTGAAGGGTCTGTGTGATGCTTCATGGATGAAATCTCTAGGTTGTTGCTCTGGATTCAGAAAAAAGGCTGGAAAAAGTGGCTCTGTGGTAAGCAGCCACAGCCCAAGTGTCCTCCAGCCTTACACGGAGCTCCAGCAACCACTGGGAACTGCCCAGTAAAATCTAGATTAAAGTGCAGCTCCTCCAGGATGCCCAAGCACCCAGGCAAAATCCTGCCATCCACTGGTTTTCAGTAAAAGGCTTCATCTCATGAAGAAGTGGAAAGTAGGAAATTATTCTCCTGATCTGCAGGGACCCCTCTTCTGCTCTTGGTACCCTGATGGAGACAAGAGCAAGAAGCCACAGCACTCTGGGAATGAGGGGGCTTTTTTTTTTTCCTTTAACAAGCTGTTGTTTTTATTTAGAACTTGGATTAGAGGGGAAATTTGCAAACTTCTGCTTCACCAAATTTACAAACATCCAAACACAGGTGGTTCAGGGAGAGAGAAGCAGGGATTCATAGGTATAGAATCATAGAATGGGTTGAGTTGGAAGGGACCTCAAAGATCATCTAGTTCCAACCCCCCTGCCATGGCAGGGACACCTCCCACTAGAGAAGGTTGCTCAAAGCTCCATCCAACTTGGGACATTTTTGTTTGGAAGGAGCAACCCCATCAGGAGAGCCAGGTGGACACACAGAGCTCACAGCCTCCCTGGCTTGGGAAGGTTGGACTCGATGATCCTGGAGGTCTTTTCCAACCTGATTTTATGTGTGTGTCCTCATTTGTGTGCCCACACCCCCCTGATTTTGGCTGCAAACCCCAGCTCTGTGGTAAAGAATCCGAGTCATGTTCTGCCTGGCACGTGAGCAGCGATTCCCCAGAGGGGAGGGTGAGGGTGACATGGAAGAAATGGGTCACATTTAATTAACCAGAGACACTGTGGCTACAAGCTCCAAATTACAGACAAGAGAAGGAGCTGGACAGCCTGGCAAATAATAACCAAAATCCCAGCAAACAAGTTGCACACAGAGATAAAGCTGATGCTGGAAAAATAATGAGTGTCTTGTGCCTTATCAGCAGGAATAAAAAAAGAAAAGTGACTTCTTGTTAAGTTAAAGGGAAATATTAATCCACCAGGCTCCTGCTGGTGAAGTTGCCCTTGTTGCACTATGGAAATGAATCCAGGGAATTATTTAAAATAACACAATCAGAGCGAGTTTATTTCCCTGAATAAAATCAAATCCCGTTGGAGCGTCTCTATTCTTCTTCCTAATGCAGGGGGAAACAATTAAGTGCCAGTAGCTCCACTCTACAGCCACTACTTATTAAACGAGGAGGAGGGGGGGGTTGATGAGTGGGAGAGGTTTGCAGGAGCTCAAGATGTCTTTTGAGTGCACTCTGCTGGCCGTGGGCCGAGGGATGAAGCTCCAGCAGATCCTCCTTTGCTTTCTCATCCCAATTCCTTGCAGGAGGGCAGCCCCCTGCAGCTTTTAACCCAAGGATGACAAAGAACAGACTTACTTTCATGCAGTCTGGGGGCTTGGAGGGGAGCTGGTGGGATGCTGGATGCTGCTGGTGGACAGGCAGGTGGACATGGTGCTCCTGGGCCACGTGGGATGAAGCCTCCTGAGAAGGTGCTAAGGGATCAGCTCCGTGAGTCTCACACTTCCCAGGAACCTGGAGAAGAACAAATTAATTTTTCACTGGGGTTTTACACTGTGAATGTCACTGAGGATTCCTGGCCATGCACAGGGAGCTTAGAGGTGTCTGGAGAAAGTGTTAATAACAATTTCAGCAGGGTGAACACTGTGTAACTGTGAGAGTTTGGAACATCTTGGGCTAGATGGACCAGTCTGTGAGCTGGTGAAAATCAGTGTCACCACAGCAAACAGCTGCCTCTGCAGTGTTGGATCACAGAATCCCAGCGTGGTGGGGTTGGAAGGGACCTCTGGGGACCATCTGGTCCTGCTCCAGCAGCTCCCCCAGAGCAGGGGGCCCAGGAGCCTGTCCAGGCCCCTTTGGAATGGAAACGTGATGTCCCTGCAGCTATGGGTGTTCTCCTGTAAGCACGGTGGGTCTGGACAGGCTCTTTTCAGCAGGAATTAATGTCAGACATTGCAAAACTCTCCTGCACTGGAAATCTAATTATTTTCCCTGATTCAGGACAATGAAAGGAATTTGAGCCTAAAATGCAGAGGAATTTGGATGCTTTTAGAGGAGCAGGCTACACAAAATCAATGGAAATGTCTCCTGGCTTTTAAAAAGGGTTGTAATTGTCTAATATGCACGAAGTTTTCTGAGAAATCTGTCTTTTTAATTTATATCCCATTTATTAGGCACTTCACACACCTCTCTAATAATTTGAACAGTAAAAGGCTGCTCACCTCAATCATAGCTCACGGCAACGAGTTTGGCAGGTGCATTCAAGACAAAAAAAATGACTCCTTTTTCATCTATTTGCAGAAAAGATGCTTTTCTATTCCTGTTCTAGGTGAGTCAGACTTTTCTCCCCCTTCTCTCCTTCTCTAATGTCTCTTTTTCATCTTTGCTGTAGCAAGGTGGGCTGAAAAATGGAAGTGATCTGAGCTGAACCACAAACCCCCTTCAGTCCAGCTTGGGTGGAAGTGGCGTGAAGCTGGAGCACCCTTTTGCCTGCCTTGTTTTCCCACCTCTCCAGTGGGAAGAGCAGAAAGCTCAGGAGCTGGGATACAGCCCCTGCAGAACCCTCTGGTGGCTCTTCTTTATCTTCTCCTCAAATTTATGGTTCACTCTGTTGAAGAGTCAGAGTGTCACGATGGAGAAAACCTGTGTGACCTTCTCCATATGACTGAAAAATTCATGAAATAAAATTTTAGGCAGCTTGTCTTGTCATGGACGAGTGTGAAGCTGTTGCTGGTGGCAGATGTGGTGGAGGACCAGGGGCATGAAGCCTACCTGAAGAGTCCAGCTATTCTTGTAAGGAATTGCCCAATAAATTAAAATATCAAATATTCATCCAGTGATCTGTTTGACATTCCATTCCAACCCATGCATTTGGAGGGGAATACATATTTGGCCATTTTATTAATAACCTATCTATTATTTATGTGTTTCTGTATTATTCATGAAACAGAAAAATAAAGAGTGTTTTCCTCTTGAAGTGCACATGTGAGAGGAGAAAGAAAAAAAAAACAACTCTCCCACACAGTAATTATATGAGAATTACTGGAACTGTTAAAGACATGCACTGTAGGTCTGATTTCCATTGGGTCAACTCTTCATCCCTCAAGAGATGCTGTTGACTATTTTCAGTCTGCACAAGGAGCTTCAAACCAGTTGCTGGGATGAAGGGGTTTAATTTAGGATCAGCATCTTCCACTGAACCCAAAATCTCAACATCACAAAGAGACAACAGGAAGAAATTGTGTAAAAGATGTGAGTTCTTTTGTCTTACTGCTCGTGGGGTCTTTCTGGCTGAAGCAAAGATGCAGTGGGTTGGTTCACCCTATGCAGTGAAGCTCAGAATTGGACTGTGTGGTCCTCATGTGACAGCATCATCTCACCATCAGCAGGGTGGAGAAACATCTCCCAGGGTTTCACCTGTGTGAGCAGAGCCAAGGCCGAGCAGCCCAACTCCTGTTACTAACTGGGCAAAATAAGTTAGTGAAAAATATATATATATATAAGGATAAAAGAGTAGGAGAGGTGCTGAAGGACAGGCTGACTTAGCCATAGGATAGTTTTGCCTCGCCTGCCTTTGATTAAAATAATAATAAAGGATTTCCATAAAAGCTGTTCTCAGGCTGGGGCTGATAAATAATTGTATTTGAGTGCATTCTGCACTTGTGGATTCCCCGTTGGGGAGGGTGGAGGTTCTGGGCTGCTTTTTTTTTGCTTTAATTATACAAATATGATAAGAGGTGCTTGTTCTCCTCTTCCCCAACAGGGAGAAGGAAGGAGCTCAGAGCATTAAACAGTTTACCAAAAGCTGCACCTTTGATTGGCCTCAGGCAGCTACATGGCTTCATCTGAGATGAAAATAGAGGGAGCATTAGAAAACAGGTTGTGTATTTAATAAACCCAACCCACAAGTTGCTTCCCAGTCGCTGTTTTCAAGCCATCTGAAGCATTCAACCATCTGTGCTGCTGTGGAGCCAGAGACCTCATGAGGTTTGCTCAGACAGTGGGTGCAAACATGGGGTTACCTGAGAGGGACACAGCTGGGACATGGTGCAAAGCTGGAGATAGAATCATAGAAGGCACTGAGTTGGAAAGGACCTTCCAAGGTCATCTAGTCCAACCCCCCTGCACTGAGCAGGGATATCTCTAACTAGAGCAGGTTGCTCAGAGCCCCACCAAGCCTGACCATGATTCCATGGTTCCATGATTCTATGATTCCATGGTTCCATGATTCCATGATTCTATGATTCTATGTTTCCATGGTTTTATGATTCCATGATCCCATAATTCTACAATTCAATGAATCATAAAATCTTACAATTCTTCTAAGAAAGAGCTAGAATTGTGGAAGGAGCCTCTTCAAAGCATTTGTGGTGACCTAAAGCTGCCACCAGCTTCAGGTCTCTGTTTTCATCTTTGTGCTGCTGAAATACAATGATTTAGGAACCTGGTTGAATTATTGGCTCACATTTCTTCTCCTCTTGCCTTAACTGAGCCATTCCTCAGCAAGCCATGTCAGAGGATGCCTTTCACTGTGTTATATCTCTATGGAGGTGAATGCAGCCACAGATTGGTGTTGCCATCCACAAACCTTCCCTCTTGGTGGTTATGGATGAGGAAACCCAGAGGCACCATCCTCCATGAAGCTCCTTTGAAATCTGAGATAATTTCCTGATCTACTGATACCTTTTAGTAGAAAGATGGAGTGAAGTGGTGAGTGGGACTGTCTTTGTTAGACAAAGAAAGGGCAAAGGCTGAGGAGCTTTAGCTTGGAGCAACCTGCTCTAGTGGGAGGTGTCCTGTCATGGGCAACTAGATGATCTTTGAGGTCCCTTCCAACTCAAACCATTCTATGATGGCATCTTTATTTTAAACTACAAATTAAGGTGCACCTGGAGGGTCCATTGCAGGATGCAATCCCTTTTGAACTTCACCCCAAGTCCCTTTCATGCCCCTGCTGCTTTATTTCCTTCTCTTTGCACCAACTCCCTGCTTATTAATCACCAGAGAAATGACTTTCTTTGGTGGTGACTACAGAAATTTTCAATTAGCCAGTGTGATTGGCTGCATGTAAGAGAATTAATGTAACATATGCTAAGTGTATGCATGACCTATTTAAAGTGATGGATAATCTTTCCTGGTGAAACTCCTTTAATGGTATGTGCCCGCTACACATCAGTGAGTGTAAAATTGTGATTCCAAGTAGCTTCACAGCTTCTGCAACTGCTTGGAGGAGCAAAACAGGAGCCAGGTGTTTAAAGCATGCAATGTAAATTTGATTATTTTTAACAAATTGCAGAAATAACCTGAAGGTACCATGGGTTGGAGGCCAAAGGATCACAAACCTTGGATGTAGCCAGCTGGCCAAGACCTTTAGGAAGTTTGCCAATATAGTCTCTTCAAGACATGGTCTAGGGGTCAGGGAGCACCTGGAGTGTTGAGATGTGACAGCTCTGCTCCACCAGAACTGGAGGGTCCTCACCCTGCAAGATCATCCCAACATCTGGTTCTTGCTTTGTACATTGCACGTGGGATGGTTTTCCCATAGAGGGTTTGGGTTTTTTAAGTATAGTACATGAGATGACATGAGCAAAGCTCAGGACAACCTCCATGCTGGCTGAGGAGAAGCAGGAACCACTGACTGTCTGTCTAAATAGGGAAGATTTCTACTCCTCTGACACTGGACAAATCAGTTTCTTCCCCATTCCTTCCTGAAAGGACGAAGTTTAAAGCAAACAACTAAATAGCTCTAGTGGGATATTAAATTTCTACCAAGATGAGGGAAATAAAACAGCTGTAACTGCAGCAATTTATTTTGGTGTTACTGTTATTTCCCTTTACTGTGTTAAGGCTCGAGGTCCAGGAACTGATTGCACCAATTTCCAACCCTGTTACCTCTTGATGCTGTAAGTACCACGCTCTGAGCAGATGATGAAGGGCTTGTCTTTACCATGGATATAACAGATGTGCTCTTGACTTCACTCCAGTACTTTGGAAAGTAAAATCCTAAGGGCAGGACTTGCCTGATGCATTACAGTACCTGACCCAGTCTCTTAGGGGACATTATATTTGAATCCAATTAATTAGTGAAGAGTTATTTAGAGATAGTCAAGGTAGATGTTTTACACCAGTGTTGCTGAAAGCAGTTGGTTACCTTGGGTTTTTCCCCTGTGCTTTCAAAGAAAGGTGGATCAATTTTTATTCTTGAGGAATGGAGTCAGACAACTGTAAAGGAGTCTTTAATTCTATTTCATGTAAGCAATGTATTGATTTCAGATTAAGCAATGGTAACTGAAGATGTTTCTTTAAAATTGTTTGTCTTCCACATAAAAACTTGTAATAAGACGTTTTAGGAGAACACCTCTGGAATTGCAAAGTGTGGAGGGAGTCATCTTTCACACACCTAGAGTCACAAACTGTTTTGGGTTGGGAGGGACCTTTCAAGGCCATCTCATCCAAACCCTGCCCTGAGCAGGGACATCTGCAACTATCTCAGGTTGCTCAGAGCCCCCCCCAACCTCCCCTGCAATGGTTCCAGGGATGGGGCAGCCACCACCTCTCTGGGCAACCTGGCACAGGCTCTCACCACCCTCAGCACCACCAATTTCCTCCTCCTCTCTAGTCTGAATCTCCCTCTTTCAGTTTCAAACCATACTGCCATATTCCTCCTCCTGACACGGGAGAAGCAGACCTGGAGCACAGCCTGGTCTCCAGACAGGTGTGGTGTGTGTCCTGTGCCTGAGTATCTCAAGTCAACTAAAGACACTGATGGTCTTCTACGTGCTTTGGGTGGAATTGAAGCCCGTGTCCTTCCTGAAGCTTTCTGGCTCTGGTATTCTCATGCCACAGAGAGGAGATCCTCCAAGAGCAGTGTGATCTCAGAGCTCTTCGTCTCAGCTTCAGGGAGCAGCACCATTTCCATCCAGCACCTGGCTGCAGCTTGCTCCTCAGCCCTCATCAACAGCAGTCAATGAATGATGTGGTTCCTGTGGTGAACACCTCCTCCAGTACTGTTACTTTGACAGATGGTGCTCTGAAGGCTGGCAAGGTGCCTCCACTCACTGCACAAACCATGGCTGAGCCAGGAAGGTGTCTCCTCAGCCCCTCTGCCTGCCTCCTGCCCACTCCCTCATCCCAGAGGAGACACTTCTTTCCAGACAGCCTCAAAATAACCATGTCCTGGGGTTCCCTTGCAGTGAGAGTCCTCAGCAGCTCAGCCTGTTCCACTTAAAGGTTCAGAGTTGCCTTGGACACAGTCCAGAGGTTCCTACCCCAGAGGATTATTGGGAGAGTTGCCTTAAATTCTACAAAAAAAAAGGTAGGGGAAATAACACCCATCAATGGCTGGGAGCTGAAGCTTGACAACGAAACCCAGGGTAGAAACAGGGCACTGATGTTGCTCTTTTCTGAAGAGGGAATCAGCCATTGGAGCAGTTCTCCTACAACCATGGGCTTAAGATTTTTGCTTGACATTTAAGTACTGCCACAGAATCTTTTTGGTTGGAAAAGACCTTTCAGATCATCAAGTCCAACTGTTAACCCAACACTGCCAGGGCACCACTAACTCCTGTCCCTCAGCACCACAGATTCTGCAATAAAGGGATTCCCTCTGAGGAATGATTGTGAAAATACAGAATACTACATGTGGGTTATCAATGCTGAGCAAGAGCTAAAGGGGGGGGGCAAGAGGCTGGGGCCAGACTCTTGTCAGTGGTGCCCAGGGACAGGCCAAGGGGCAGCGGGCACCAAGTGGAACCCAGGAGGTTCCATGGGAGCAGGAGGAGAAAGTTGTTTGGGGTGAGGGTGTTGGAGCCTGGCCCAGGCTGCCCAGAGAGGTTGTGGAGTCTCCTTCTCTGCAGAGATTCCAAAGGGGCCTGGATGTGATCTCCAGAGGTCCCTTCCAACCCCACCATGCTGGGATTCTGTGTGATTCTGTAACTGGGACAACAAGGAGTGGAGACACATGAAGCCACCAGTGTCATTGCCCAGCAGCAGAGAACATACACTCCTGCTTGTAGCCTGAAGAAGGGGGGTATAAAAAACAAGGAGTTGCTGCTACTTTCCACTCTCATAAACGTGCAGGTTGTAATGAAACCATGAAAATTGTACCATGCAAGTCGTGCTTTCTGGGAAGGATGAAATCAGATAAAATGGCAATTCAATTAACTCTCCAGATGAGGAATGAGCCTGGTGAGAAAAATCAACATATCACTGGACTGGTGCATTTCAAAAGGCAAGACAGGCGTAAACAATCTGAAGCAATGTTTTATTTATACCCCCACAAATCTCTGCAAGAAGCAATATGTTTTCTCTGAAATTAGGAAGTAAAGTGAAAAGAAGGTGAGAATTATAATTAAATTAATTAGTTCACTGCAATGAGTGCTAGGTCCCCAGTGCTGCTCTGAAAAGCTGCCCGAATCCTTCGGTGTAAACCATGGGATGGGGAGGACCTGGAAATTAGGATGGGGAGGACCTGGAAATTAGGGCTCTTCTGGAAGGCAACATCTGTGATGGGACCCATGTCTGAGCTGCCCATTAGCCTGCTGTGATTAATGGACTGCCCCAGGAGGACTTTAAGTGACTTTTAAAAGCTGGGCTGATGTCAGGACAAGTTAAGTTTGCATTTAGTCATTTGTACACTTTCTCAGTGTAACTGCTTTTCCAGTTTTATATTCCAGGACCTTTTCCTTTTGCATCATGGAAAATGGTGGTGGAACACTGGAACAAGTTGTCCAGGGAGGTGGTGGAGTCACCATCTGTGGAAGAATTCAAAAGATTAGTAGATGTGGTGCTTCGGGACATGGTCTAAGGGTCAGGGAGATGTTGGGATGAAGGTTGGACTTGATGATCCTGGAGGTTTTCCCCAACCTAAATGATTCTATGATTCTATTGTCTCTGCTAACAGAGGCAGCAATATTTAAAAACTTGGGTTCCTCCTAGAAACGTGTTCTTTCTGACTTGCTTTGGGGGGGGGTGTGCTGTCAATGTGTCACTTCCCCCCTGCCTCCTGAAATCCAACCTTTTTTGGGGGCAGATCAGGGTTAGAGAACAGAATGAAGCCTTCCTCCCCTTGCCCTGCTCTCCTCCTCCTCTCCACCTGCTGCTGGTGCTGGAGATCAGCAGAATCCTTTGCTATTTGAGCTCTGCTGGAGGGAGGCATCAGCTTGAACAGAAAGCTAATATGCTTATTATATTGATTATCACAGTGGGATTAAACTAATCCCCTGTGGGATCAATTCACTATTGTTAACTTCCCACTTCTTGACAAATTGACAATGTCTGATCCCAGGTACAGTGATAATCCAACCTGGGAGGTGGGAATATTTCCCCTGGTCTGATCCCAGGTACAGTGATAATCCCACCTGGGAGGTGGGAATATTTCCCCTGGAAGCTTTGTGCTCCTGCCTTCACTCTAATTTGCTCACCTTCACCCAAGGTTGGCTTGGATGTTCCTCTCCATGGGAGCAGGAGGAGAAAGTTGTTTGGGGTGAGGGTGTTGGAGCCTGACCCAGGCTGCCCAGAGAGGTTGTGGAGTCTCCTTCTCTGGAGATTCCAAAGGGCCCTGGGTGAGCTGCTGGAGCAGGGGGGTTGGAGCAGATCATCCCCAGAGGTCCCTTCCAACCCCACCATGCTGGGATCCTGTGAATGCTGGTAAAAGCAGCTTTTTTTAACCAAGCCTGCTAACTCCAGCAACTTCTGCAGAGGCTGTTTTCCTCTGTTGTGTAAATATAGATTCCTCTGGAATATTTATGTGCAATAAGAGCTGCCCTTTAGATGATGCCCCAGTCTGTGCAACCTCTGCAGCGTGTCTCGCTCGAGCCCAGGGGAACATCACCAGAGAAATGTGAAGGGCCAGGACCCAGGCACCAACTGTTGCATTAACTGGAGGAGCTGATGAGTCCTGTGCAAAACTGCTCCAGACACGTCTCTCTGCAAGGTAACAAACCTCCCCTGACAGCTGCAAAGCCACAGCCAGATGCTCAGAGTTTTTCCTGCCTCTTCCCCCCATCTGCCTGCTCCATCCCCCAGGACCTTCACTCCTCTTTAGGTTGTGGGTTTGTGTGTCACTCATTCAGGATCCAGGTGCCACGAAGAAGGACACCCTGGCAAGAGGGGACACAAAGTGCCCAGCAAGGAAATTTCCCACATTCATGATGCTTTCACTGGCTCTTGGGATGAGGAAGACATAAATCCTAGAGGAAAATTCATTAGGGTCTTCTGGCAAATCTGAACTAATGGGCTTAATTAAACTCATTGTTCTATAAAGCAGGTTATTTAAAGTGGTGATGAGAAGTGTAATGACAAAATTACTTGCTAGAGATGACACTACCAAAAGCTCAATCACCAAGTGATTAAACAGCCCTTTCTACAACCTTCCTAATTCTGTCTTTTCATTGTGTCTTCTGTTTGGGTTCATATGTTTGATTTCCCTTGGAATCTTTGTGCTCTGCAAAGTTTGATTAGGGAACTGAGACGAGCTATTGTGCCCTGTCTCTGTGTTCAGGAACCAGCTCATCAGGTCCCTGGGCAATCAGGAGGTCAACCTCCCCTAACAATGGTGATGTGACCTGCCCTGTTCCTGACAATGACAGAGCTAATGAGCAGCTTCAGGTTGTTCTCCAAGGGCTAATTGGCTTTGCCCCCAACCTAGCTGCAGAAGAGACTAAGACTTCCCCAAGCCACTTCTTGCCTTACTCTGGTGAGTAAAGACAGCTCAGTGGCAGCCAAGACTGTGGTGGTTGCTCAGTCTGGCTGTGGAGAAGCTCCCAGTAATGTCCACCAAGTGCAGCAGAGGTGGTGTTCCCTTCACTGCCCTTCTCTGAGCAGGATCAGACTGAACAGGTGACGAGCCAAATTCCCCTTCAAAATGACTCTTCGGGTGGAAAGTGGAAGTTGGGGGGGCTGCTCCCAAGTGCTAGGAGGGACCAGCTCTTTATTTTGAACCCTGCTGGTTGTGGTCTCCTGGAAATAAGCTGGCTACAAGCCTCAGAGCAAGGGCAAAGCTTTCTGGAGAGGCAGGGACAGCAGAAGTTTTGTGTTTCAAGGTGGTGGCCAAGAAAGGAGTGAAGACAGGGACATAGTTTAGCAGTGGAGTTGGTAGATGAGGGTTATGGTTGGACTGGATGATCTGAAAGGTCTTTTCCAACCTAAGTGATTCTATGATTCTATTATTCTATGATTGATTCCATGATGCTAAGATTCTATGATTCTATAATTCTAAGATTCTATGATTCTATAATTCTAAGATTCTATGATCTATAATTCTAGGATTCTAAGATTCTATGACTCTATGAAGTGGAAAAACAGGTTCCACTGGGCCCACAGTTTTCTGTGAGCAGAGAGAGTGATCCAGGCTGGAGCACATGAGCACCTGAGACCCTGCTCAGCAGCAGAGACAGCAGCAGATGGATGTGGACGAGGTCAGAAGTTTATCAGACCCAGATGAATGAGAACATCCCACATCTTTGCTTAAGGAGCTCATGAAATTCAAGCACCCAATTAGTACCCCAGGTATGCAGCAGGAGCTGAGGAGCCATTCAATAAACAAGTGATCCCTGCAGTACGTGGAGTCCAAGCCAAGAAGCTTTCAGATCCAGCAGAGCCAGGGCTTGAGGCAGCCCCACAGCAAGAGCAGAATCCTCAGGTTTTGCATTAATTGGATTTTTAATGGGTTTCAAAACTGACTTGATCTGTGAAGAACTCAATAATTACAGCAGATTAAGGTGACACTTTGAAAAATGGGTGGAACAAGAACATGAATGAAGCAAACCTTGCTGTGGCCTAATTACAGATAAACAACAGGTAAAGCAGGCTTGATAAACCCCTGGAATAAATCAACAGGGGAATCAGGCTCCACAAAGCAGTTTTCATGCTGGTAAATGACCTTTTTAATATTGCTATTTGCCAGGATTTACCTCAGGGTGAAGGCAATGGCTAGAGAAGGCCTTGAAGGCACAGATCCACCATAAATAGTGCTTTAGCTGCACTATTTAAAGGAAAAAAACAAATTATTGGCCTTCCTTCCACAAAGGAAGGCTTTGGCATGGGGGAAATGGAGCACTTCACCTCCTTGTGAAGGAATATAGATGGAACAGCACATATATGACAGTATATATCACATTATATTACATGTAATATACAGTGGTGTCATGTAGGACACCAGCACTGGCAGAACTAGTCAAGCCTCTGAAAACTTTAGTGCTAAATATTGACACCCCTGCCCCAGTGGAATGTGCAGGTGATCAGGCTGTACCCACACACATGCCTAATTAGCCATTACACATGCGATTACATGATGCTAATGTGCTCTCATCATAATTACAGCAGCAAATTAAGGGGCATAATTGCACATGCAAATGGCATGCCTGGGTTTTTTCCTTCTTGCCTTCTCCAAGGTGTTGGGTGCACCACAAGATAACAACAGTCAGGGGTAAATGTCATGACTTGGAGTCCCCAGCCCTGGAGGGGTTTCCAAGCTGTGGAGATGTGGTGCTGAGGGACAGGGGTTAGTGGTGCCCTGGCAGGGATGGGTTAAGGGTTGGACTTGATGATCTTAATGGTGTTTTTCCAATCCAGATGATTCTGTGATGATTCTCTGAAAATATCACCAAACAACTCACAAGTATCCAAAAAATGGCTTCAGCTCTTAGTCTGGACCCAACAGATGTCTGAAGATGGTCCAGATTTCCAGTGCTGAGGATGCTGATCCCAAACCAGTTATCCCAGCTGACAGGTTATTTTGTGCACCTACTTTCCTGGGGTTTTTAATATAACCTTTACTTGTGTTTTTGTTGTACCTGGTGCTGAGGGTGTGATTACAAACAGCCCAGAGATACCAACAGGAGTTTCTCTCTGTCCTCCTGGCAGCTGGATCTCAATCTGCACTTCTGAGAGATGACCTTTTAAAGTCCCTTTCTCTAAAGGTTCCCTTAATTCTCTTCCACATCCCAGAATAGTAATTTTCCAGATTAAACTCCGGTTACTGGGTGAATCATTTTGTTTATTTGTTCCAAAAG
Organism: Brachypteracias leptosomus; assembly: GCA_013401335.1. Classification (NCBI taxonomy): domain Eukaryota; kingdom Metazoa; phylum Chordata; class Aves; order Coraciiformes; family Brachypteraciidae; genus Brachypteracias; species Brachypteracias leptosomus. The sequence continues at coordinate 137,798 of VYZX01000375.1, forward strand.
CTGCATTTTGCTTTCCTAAATCTCGGGAAGGGAAGTGAGGATGAGCAGATTATAACACAGGCTATTTTTACTCCTGGGAGGGGATTATAACACACATTTCTGTGGTGCTGTGCCTGGCAGAGATTGGGATGTGAGGGGAAAATGTTCCCCAGCCCTGCACTGATGGAATTACTTCCCATCACTGAGTGGTTGTTGTCCTGGGTGCTGTGACTGCTCCTCTCCCTCACTTCACACTGTGATGAGCTTCTTGCCAGCTCTGGCTGCTGGGGGGTTTGAGAAATGAAAATGAAATCTCATCCTGGAGTTTTTCAGGTCTGAGAGCTGGAATAATAATAGAAAAATAAAGTTTGGGGGGAGAGAAGGCAATAGGAAAGCAGAAATTGAGTCCAGCTGTTAGGGCAGCAATGACACCTTCACCTTCCTGGTGTGGCTTGAAAGCATCAGATCATGAAGGTCCCTTCCAACCCAAACCATTCTCTGATTGTTGTGCTTTAGAAATCAGTGGCTAAGCAGGGATTTGGGGGCCCAGCTATGAGAAATAAGAGAAGTGTGACCAGCAGGTTGAGGGATGTTCTCTTCCCCCTCTACTCTGCCACCTCTGGAGTATTTTGCCCAGTTTTGGGCTCCCCAGGTCAAGATGGACAAGGAACTACCTGAGAGAGGCCAGTGGAAGCTGTGAAGATGCTGCAAGAATAGGAAAGGCTGAGAGCTCTGGATAAGAGAAAATTCAGAGGGGAACAGGAGGAGAAAGTTGTTTGGGGTGAGGGTGTTGGAGCCTGGCCCAGGCTGCCCAGAGAGGTTGTGGAGAGGTTCCAAAGGGGCCTGGACACGCTCCTGGGCCCCCTGCTCTGGGGGAGCTGCTGGATTTTGTTGCTGACCTGAGGTTTACACTTTCTGCAATAAATTAGAGGCAATCCAGCAAGCACATATTTATTATTGTCCTCAGAACCGTTCGCAGCGCTTCAGTCAATAAAAGATTATCACTCTAAGCCCAGAAAGTGGTTTAAGATCACAACAGATGATTTACTGGGTTAGGAGGGAGGGAAACAATGTATAGGAGGTAAAAAGCTCAGTGAGATGCTCTCCCTGAGGTCTGCTCTACCTGCAGTAACAAATGTACCAGGAGATTTAGCCTTTATCATTCAAAGCAGATTATTGGCATTTTGTGCCACGGACCCCAGCAGGAAGAAATGAGCTCTGCAAATGGATTCTGCTCCACACAGTTCCCAAACCCAACCACACATGAAATTGCTGGTGCTCACACGACACCCATGGAAGCACAGTTGAACCTCTGCTGTGATACAGACCCACAGGGCAGGATTTGCAGTTAAATTCCAGTTTGCAGGGTTTTTAGCTTTGGTTGGAAGGCTGAAGTCAATTCAACACTTCGTGTTGTGCCTCCATCAGCATTTGACTCAGCAGAGAACCTGGCAGGGTGCACGTGGCACCAGAACAGATCCTGCTCACCAGAGATGTCCTGCAGCATCATTCTCCTTCCTTAGCTGCTGCTGCATCATAAATCATGTTCTTTAAAGCCAGGTAGGTAATTTTACAGGGAATGTTTATCACTTCATGGTTGGACTGGATGCTCTTGAAGGTCTTTTCCAACCTAAACAATTCTATGATTCATCTAAAAGGGAAGTCAAAACAACCAGAAGTTCTCAGCTTTGCAACAGAATGGAGAAATAATTTTTTAAAAAATAGGACAAATCAACATGTGAAATAAAAAGCTGAATACCTAGAGGAGCACCAAAGAGGTGCAAGTTTCAGAGCTAGATCTACTACCTTGCACACCCAAAAGCAATCCACCAAGACAACCCACCTGGGGGACTTAATGAAAATCACTCACTCACATCATGTTCTCCCATCAGTGGAGATCTTTTGGTGCAAGCACCAAGTAGCAGCTTTGAGAAGGGACCTTTAGAGGCCATCCAGTCCAACCCCCTGCACTGAGCAGGGACATCTGCAACTATCTCAGGTGGCTCAGAGCTCAGAACCTCACCTGCAATGGTTCCAGGGATGGGGACTCCACCACCTCTCTGGGCAACCTGGAATTGTAAAGAAAACATTGGTCACTTCACCTGAACCAAAGTCAAACCCACCAGAAGTTCTCTCAGAACAGAGAGAAAAATAAAACCTCAGGAAAATCAACCCACGAAATAAAAATCTGAATAACCAGAGAACCACAAAAGTATTTTACACTGGGCAGAGAAGACTGTGCTGCCTTTTCTCAACATTCCCTGTTATGCCCCCCCAGAAAGGGGTGCAAACACCATATAGGATGTGCTGTCCTTTGCAGAGCTTTCCCTGCCCAGCGTGAGTCCCTGGGACACCAGCTTGTTCTCAAGTCCCCAGGCTCATTTCTGAGCCAGCTGAGATTTAGCCAAGCGAGTTTTGATCCTGTTAACTCCCCCAGAAACTGGAGCTGGCATCTGGAACTGTCTGGGGAGATGCAAATTGCAGAGACCAACAGTTTTCACACGTCTTGCATGTCCTCTCCTGTGGAACAGTCCCTGCCTCACCTCCTTTGAGGCTCCACAACACCCAACCCTCCCCTTCTCCCCTTTCTAATCCTCTTTTCTCCACCAGAACAGGCTAAAGACATTTTCTCTTATTTTCTAAAAAGCACCAAGGATCTCTGTGCTGAAATCCTAATGAGTCAGTCACTTAACTCCCTTGGGTTTCCCTAATAAATGGCAGCACAAATGGCTGTGGTTTGACTTAATTGGGCATCTTATTAAGTACCTGAATATTAAAGCCACAAAAGAGCTGCAGCCTGCTCTGAAGTTGCTGGGGAATGTCACTGATGGCACATGTCAAAAGCAGGTTGTTCCACCCCCAAAACAGGTCGAAGAAGTGGCTGGGGATTTGTCTAGTGTGTTTTAGGCATTTTTTTAGGTTATTTTCGTACGAAAAAATAAGGCTATTTTCTTAAGAAGAAGAAAATAAGTCTATTTTCTTAAGAAGAAGAAAATAAGGTTATTCTCTTAAGAATAAGAAAAAGGAAATTTCTTAAGAATGAGAAAATAGGCTCATGATTTAGGATGTGATGAGCTTCAACAGGAGTTTTGCATCCATAACTTTTGGAAAGCTTGGGAAGAGTCACCAGGGGCTGATAAACCCAAGAAAAGAGGCTCAGGGGAGAGCTGGAGCTGTGGTGCTGAGGGCCAGGGGTCAGTGGTGCCCTGGCAGGGATGGATGGGTTAATGTTTGGACTCAATGACCTTCAAGATCTCTTCCAACCAAAACAATTCCGTGATTCTATCACTTAACCCCCCTTGCAGGTGTGCAGAAGAGAAGCAGATGAATCCTGGAGCAGCTCAGAGGAACACAAAGCCCTGGGCACCATCCTGAGCAGGAGTTATGGTGATGTCAGCTCCTCGTGGCAGAAAAACCCTGTGGTGGAAGCCCCATCCCTGGAAATATTTAAGGCCAGGCTGGATGGGGCTCTGAGTAACCTGATCTAGTGGGGGGAGGAGGAACTAGATGATCTTTAAGATCCCTTCCAAGCCTGACAATTCTATGATTCTATCTAGAAGAGCATCACGTGCCAGCAGGGCAGGAGCCAAGCCATGGAGAACATGATTCCTCTGGTCAGAAGGAGGAGTGGACATGCCAAGTCCTTGGCAGGCTCCCTCAGGAGGCCAGTGCTGCTGTGCCAGCAGAGGAAGACCTCTCATAGCAGATGCTGCAAAGCCAACCCAGCTATGGATTGGAGGAATAGGGCTAATCAAGAGCCCGTGGCACCAACGATTTGCCACAATTGCAGGTGTAATGGTATTTAACTTCTGGACCAATCTCCTTACCTCTCACAAGCAACCTCTTGCTGCTTCCAGGGGAAGTGGGTATTGATCTGCAGCCACCAGCACACTGCAAATCCAATCCCATTATGGAAAGAGGTGGCTTGAAAGATTTGCCTCCAAATGGGCACTTGCTTAAGAAGCAAAATAAAAAGGTGGGAACTGTTCCTCTCTCTATCTGAAGGCAGGACAGCCCTCAGCACCCTCCTGACACCTTTATGCTCCTCTGGCCATGTACCCATGTAGAGGAACCAGTGACAGGACAAGAGGAAACAGCCTCAAGTTGCCCCAGGGGAGGTTGAGGTTGGAGCTGAGGAACAATTTGTTGCTGGGCAGGGTTGTGAAGGGCTGTGGGGGACATTAATGATTTTACCCCAATTATTACACCCTGTTCTCCTGGCCATGGTTTCTCACAGCTTTCTCCTCTCAGTGGCTGTGGGCTCCTCAACGTGGGGAGCATGGAGCTGCTGGAGGTGAGGCTCAGCCCAGGGAGACTAGAGCAGGCACTTTGTAAATGAAAATCTAATAAAAATGGACAAACCCTCGAGTGGTGGCTGGCACAGGCTTCTCCTCCTGCCCACAGTCAACAAAGCTGATCCCAAAATAAACCTGGATTATCACATATGTTTGGTTTGCTTGATAAATGAATCATCAGCCCCTGGATAATCCCAGCAGTCCACTTGGATTGGTGCAGGACTGCAAAATAAAAATCATGGGAGGTTCAATGTTTATTCAGATAAGTGCCCATTAGTCTTTTTTCCTTTTCTCCTCCTTCAAAGGTTTTTCTTAGAAAATCAAAGCACTTTTTTCCTTTTTTCCCCTCCATACACAGTCCAGTGCATTTACTAATATATGGCAGCTAAAGCTGAGTTAATTTCAAGCAGAAAGCACCATAATGATGTAGGTCATCATCTCCACCTTATCTGGAAGGGTAAGGCAGGGTAAGAGTGGGACTTTGCAGAACTCAAGTGCAGTGTGTGTGTCAGGCTTGGATGGGCAGTGCACTGCCAGGCTCAGCTGTAGCCAAGGTCACCAGCCAAGCCCATGTTCCTGGCAGGCTCCTGAGGTGGCAGCTGACACACCATTTAAGTGGCTTTTCATGGGAACCAGCTGCTACGAGCAGGAACTCTAATGAATCTGCAAAGAAAAGGAGAGCAAACAGCTTTTCTTGGCACAACCTGACCTCTAGAGTTATCTCTTCCTTCTCTCCAGTCTAAATCTCCCTCTTTTAGTTTCAAACCATCACCTTGTCCTGTCCCAACAGGCCCTGCTCAAAAGACTGTCCCCATCTTTCTGACAGGCCCCCTTTAATTATTGGAAGGTCTTCCTGGAGGCTTCTCCAGGCCGGACAACCCCAACTCTCTCAGCCTTTATTATTCTCATCCATGTTTGTTATTACTTTGGAGTGATAGATTTAAGAAACCACATGTGGAAACTTCCCACTGTGTCCTCCACTTGCTCCTGTCTGGTATCTTCACGCCCTCCAAGAGACCCAGCCCTGGGGAACTGACCAACATCTCTTGTGACCACAGAGCCAAACCCCCCTCTCTAGCTGGAGAAAGCTCTTTGGAAAGGCAGAGCAGCCTCCTGCACGTAGGATAAATCTGAAATGTCATTTACAGTCCCCAAGGGGCAGGAGCATCACTCCCCTGAGGGGCTACAAAGGTGCCCACATAGGACAATGCAAGGTGAGACAGGAGATAAACCCCTTCCAGTGATCCCCTGAGAGATCTCAGCCCCTCTCCCATCATGTGTCTGGTTACAGATTCCCCTTGCCTCTCTGCAGAGGATTGTGCAGCAATGTGTGGTTAATCAAATGAATCCCAGGGGATTTTTTTTGCTTGGTTAGGGGAAATAAATATTTACGAAGGCGAAACATCATAGCTGGAGCTTGAGGAACCCAGAGACTGCATGTTGTATGTGCTGCAGGCTGATGGCAGTTTGTTTGCAAACAGCACAACCTGCCTTAGGCCTGACCATAAAAAGCAATAAAACCTTCATTTTTGAGGGAAGGGAAAGAGAAATAGTAGTTTTTTAAATGCCTTTCACAGTTGGCTTTTTTTTTTTTCCTTTTTCCTAATAATCTTTCCTTTAAACAGAACAGAAAATGTTGTTTGTTTTAATCCTCCTCTCCTTCAGAGCTTCATCTTTAAGTGCCTTGTAACCCCACTAGATCTCCTGGGGTAGGGGTAGGGTGGTTAGAGGCAGCTGTTAATGTGGGTGGATTAATTATCAAAATATATATAAATGGCTTATCTGCTTAAAAAAGAAGAACCTGCAAATGGGGATTCACCACTTCTCTGCATCCCTTATTTCAAAGCTCCATCTTACAGGAAGAAAACCACCAGTGGTGCTGTGGTTTTCTCTTGGCCATATAGTGACCATATCAGACACTGAGGGTACCAGGTACTTGGAGAAGGGACCCTCAGGAGCATCACTGGGAAAGCAACACAAATATTTCTCCTCCTGTTACACCTGAATTTATGTGTGTGGTGCCTGGAGCTGCCCCACTCCCTCAGTCCCACCAGCAGGGAAGAAGTTTGGCCTCTCCAGTCCATCTGTGTGGGCAGGATGTTGAGTAATTAGAAAGAGTCACGATGAAATGTCTTTGTGACTCATTTTATTTTGAAAATAATCATAATGAAAAAGGCTTCCTGGTTGTTCTGCAAGTCAGACGTGTGGGGGTGAAACCTGGTGTTCCCTCAGTAGGTGTCATCTCAACGTTCAGTGTTTAGAAATAGGGAAAGCTCATGAAAAATTAAATGTACATTGAGATGAGGAGCTGGAGAAGAGAAGCCTCAGAGGGGAGCTAATCAATCCTGATCAATACCTAAAGAGTGGGGGGCAAGAGGCTGGGGCCAGCCGCTTGTCAGTGGTGCCCCGGGACAGGCCAAGGGGCGCCGGGCACCAACCGGAACCCAGGAGGTTCCATGTGAGCAGGAGGAGAAAGTTGTTTGGGGGGAGGGTGTTGGAGCCTGGCCCAGGCTGCCCAGAGAGGTTGTGGAGTCTCCTGCTCTGGGGGGTTGGACCAGATGATCCCCAGAGGTCCCTTCCAACCCTTACCATGCTGGGATTCCATTCTGTGCCTATTCTAGCTGAAATAAAGGGGAATTTAATCCCTGGCATCCTGTAGGAAAGAGACTCATGCAATCTGTTGAAGGATCTGCCTGCATCAGGTTTTGACTACACCCCAACCATTCCCACCTCCAACGTTTGACACTAATGAAACATTCAGAGCTTGAGAAGCAGGTCAATAGAATGATCTAAGGGAAGTTTCAGGATCTGAGTTCACACATGAATGGTTCATTCACCACTCATCTGGTTTTCTTTTCCTTCTACCCTACATTTTAGCAGGGCTGAGACAATCAATTTATGATGAAGTTTGTGCTGCCCAATATTCTCAGTAATTTGGTTTGCCAGGTGGAAACATCCAAGTCATTAATCATCTGTTTTGTGCCTGGTACTCTTTTAATATTTAACCACAGAAGAATGCATTTGTTTGTTTACTGATGTCAGGGACAAACAAGCTGTGATATCAATTCCATCTTGACAAGAAAGATGGAAACATCTTCTCAAGCAGTATTTTAGAGAGGAGTCTCTTTCTCTAAACACAGAAGGGCCACAAGGCAGCCAGAATAAATCATCAGAGTGAAGCTTCAGGAATGAGAAGAGCAAGTAAGAGAACAGCACTTTTCCTCCAGAAGAGCCTAAACCAGACTTCTCCCATTCCAAAAACACCAACTTTGGTCCTTCAAGGTGTGTGCTTGAGTGTTGTGTTGAATCTGGGCCTTCTCTGTGGTTCATCTGAGGACAACCTGAGCACAGATTTGAGACAAAACCACAGCTCGTGTTTAATTATCTCAGCTCCAGACTTCATTATGGATTAGACATTCCAGCCAAGCCCATCAAGGAGTGTGAGAGAACACAGGCTGATGTATAGGCTAGCAGGAAAAATTAGCAACACCTTCCAAATCTGATAGCAAAGCTGGGGAGGCATGAAGGACACCACCAGATTTTACTGCCTATTGGTGACTGCGTGGAAATGGCCCCATTGTCTCTCAGTCCTTCAGATGCTGCCTGGGCACTGGGTGGAGAGCGTGTGTCAACAGGCAAGGAACCAGTCCCACCAGGGGCAGAATGCCATCCCAACCATACCTGGAAAGGATGGGGTCAGTTTGGGGCCCCTCACTCCAAGAAGCACCTTGAGGGGCTGGAGCGTGTCCAGAGAAGGGAACAAAGCTGGGGAAGGGTCTAGAGCAGGAGTGTGGTGAGGAGCAGCTGGAGATGTTGAGCCTGGGGAAAAGGAGACTTGGAAGAGACCTTCTTGTTGTCTTTCAATTCTTAAAGGGGTCTATAGGAAAGCTGGGGACAGGCTTTTAAGCAGGGCCTGTTGGGACAGGACAAGGAGTGATGGGTTTAAACTAAAAGAGGGAGATTTAGGCTAGAGAGAAGGAAGAGATTGTTGGTGCTGAGGGTGGTGAGAGCTTGTGCCAGGTTGCCCAGAGAGGTGGTGGCTGCCCCATCCCTGGAACCATTGCAGGTCTCAAGGGAAAGCATCTGACCTCTGCAAAGGAGACACTTTCTTGTCCTGGGGGAAAGGGGAATGTAGTAAAAATGTGAGAATATGATTAAGATGATAGATTCTACTGCAGGGAACACGTTCAGAAAAGCAGAGAGCAGATTACCCCTGGTAGCATTAAATGAAGCAAGAAACAGGGGCATTGAATGTTCTTTGCTTCAAATTAAAATCCCCAGGAAGAACAATGATAATTCCTTAATTCATCATTAAACCATCCTAAATATTCCCAGTCCTTCTATTTTGTTCTTTGTCTAGCAGATTTTTTTTGTCATATTAGCATCCCTGTGAGTTATTAGATACTATCTGGAAGCCTCCATTTCAAAACCTCTCTGTAATTAGCCCCTGAAAGTTCCATTTCTTTGCCATCATTTGTATGGATGGAGTAAATGACACATCTCAGCTCTTGCTGTAAAAATACTCACTGTGGGTGCTCTCCCCCAGATCAGAACCAGTACAAAGGCAATAAAAGGCAGGAGGAGCAGGGAAAACATCCCAAAATAAAACTCACTTTGAGATAAAACAGATTAAGTTGCCCATAGATATTACCCTCAATTGCTGCTGAGTAAGACATAGACAAATGAATGGAACTTGTTGAGCTACTTGTAAATCTCTCAGATTTATAGAGAAAGATGCTGAGAGGCCTGGAGCATCTCTGTGCCCAGGGAAGGCTGAGAGCCCTGGGGCTGCTGAGCTGCAGAAGACTGTATCTTCCTACAGGAGACAGAAATACCTAAAAAGTTCAGCAATTTCCCAGACTCTGGGAACTGCAAGTGCTGAGCCACAGTCAGATGGATTCACCAACATCCTCTGGGTTTCAATTGTACCTCCCAGAGCTGGAGGACAGATTGCACTTCCCATATCTCACAGGCTTCCCTCCTTGCAGTGGGAGATCAGCGACCAGTTCTCCCGTCACTATCTGCACATCCCATTATGGTAACGAACAGGAGCCATCAAATTATAACCCTCTTAATCACACTAAATAATGCCTCACACTCCGAGCTGCCCCATTAAAATCAATGGCCTATATGGAGAGCAGAGGAGGATCTCAGGGTGAGTAATGACATTAAAATCCCTCCCTGGCTGGGAAGAAAATGCAAAACTCCCCAGTGCCTCCCAATCTACCTCACAAACCACGGGGGAAAGGTATTGACTGTGCATGTAGCCATGTAGATGATGTGTGTTTGGAAAACAGAGTCAAATCCAGGGGCTGAGGAGCTTTTAATAAGAAGGGACATTCACCTGTGTCACTCTTATTGATTGAGGGCACGATGGTGTCTCCTGCTGACAAAGGAAATTATTTACTCAGCCATGGCAGCTGGAAGACAGCTCACACAGCCTGCTGGATTCCAACTGGGCTTTAATTTCCCCTGGGGGAGAGGGAAAGCACAAAGCTGCTGGGAGAAGGAAGCAGCCTAATGGTCAGTCCCACCAGCACAGGTTGCCCAGGGAGGTGGATGCTCCATCCCTGGAGGTGTTCAAGGCCAGCTTGGATGGGGCTTGGAGCAACCTGGTCTAGTGGGAGGTGTCCCTGCCATGGCAGAGGGCTTGGACTAATGATCTTTGAGGTTCCTTCCTACCCAAACCATTCTATGGTTCTATGACTCTACGATGAGCCACTCACCTTCCTTAACAACACAAAAGAAATAACCAAGAGCAGCTTCCCAAGGACCAAAGAACTGTGAATGCCAGATCCTAGGAAAAACCAGGAGGGGGGAAATCTTCCAAATTCCTGCTTTGGGGTTTTGTTTGTGTGGTTTTGGTTTTTTAATTGAATTTAACTTTGAACTGAAAGATGCCTGGCAGCTGCTGGGACAGCACAGTCAGAGCTAGATGTTTGAGGCATCAAATGGGAGTGAGACTCCTCAGAAAGACTCACCTGGCCCAGCTGCTGGAGAGCCTTGAAGATCCAGGTCTCTATCTCTTCATGCCAAGTGTGGTGCAGAGCAGCTCATTTCCTGGAGGTCCTCAGAGTTCCTGCTGCTGGGAGGTTGGTGGTCTGCATAAACACGACAATGAAGGAATTTAAGGAGCTGATACTTGATCATTTTCTCCACCCCTGCCTTGCATATGTCCCTCTATGAGCCCTTCCTGTGGAACCTGGTGCACTCTGAATCCATCTACCTCCCTATTTTTCCAGTAGATTTTCAAAACCATGGGTATTACTCTAAAACCAAGACAGTCATGGGCATGAGGTGTCCAAGAATCAAATTTGTTGCTTGTTTTATGTGCTGCTTTGAGAGTATGTCTTTTGGAAAGGGAGAGCAGGTTTGGAAATGGTTCTTTCCTCTCCTTGAAGCTTCCCCAAAGCGTGACAGAGCAGATGGGGCTGGGAGGTGCATCTTCTACATGGCTATAACAAACAGAAAAAAGCTCCTTATACCCAAGACAAAAAAAGCAGGGTGAATATCCTTATTGCTTGCAAATTTACTGCTGCCCCTTGAGTGCTGCGTTCACATCTTCCCTTCCTCCTGCACCCCCAGCTTTGACGTGCTGGTGGCAGGTCCCCTCCCTGAGGAGCAAAGTCTCTCCCATCCCACCTCGGTGCTCTCAAACAGAAGTGGCAGCAAGTCTGATAGCCAAGAGATTAGTGCATGTGGGAGGCAAAACTCTCCTGAAGAGCATGCTTGATATATTAAACACCATCCACTCCCTGTTTTGAATAACAATTTGATTATTCTGAGCTGCACTGGGGAGAGAAGAATGCTTCTAATCCTGTTTAACCCTCTTTGGCTTTTGAATTAGTTTCCTAAGCTTTTAGGATAATGAAAAGGCATTAGTGTCATCTGGCATGGGTTCTTTCCTACCACCTTGCAGCCCCCCTGCCCTGCTGGCCTCTGATCACAGAATCATAGAAGTGTTTTGGTTGGAAAAGACCTTTGAGATCATCAAATCCAACTGTTAACCCAGTGCTGCCAAGTCCTCCACTAACCCATGTCCCTCAGCACCACATCTCCACGGCTTGGAAACCCCTCCTTTGGACACCCAAAGTGCAGGTTGTGGGGAGACCCAGGTTTGTCTGCCTTGGCCAAGGAGCTGAGCAATGTGGTGGGGAGCAGCAAGACTGAGTTGTCCTCATCCCCCCAAAATAGTTTGCCAGAGAGGGAGAGGAGCATGAAGGAGGAGAAGGAAGGAGAGAACAGCTCTGCGTGGTCTTCAGGTTGGAATATTTTAACTAGAGCTCATTATTTTGCTAATAAATAGAGTAATAAGTTGACTGGCCTAAAGGGTTTGAGACTTAAACCAAGAACTCAGGGGCTCCACACTGTGAACAGTCAAACCCAAACACAAATATTGTTTCACTATGAATTTTTAACCAGAAACATGGTTTACATGTTTGCACAGCTAACGCCAACAACTTCTGGGGGAGGTTTTGTCAGTGGCTGCAGAATAACCAGTGCCTGGCCCGAAGACAATTCTCAATCAAGAATCTGTCTGATCTCTCACTGCTTGTCTTTGTTCCTTTCTCTTTTCCCAGAAAAATGCCCTGCAGAGAGCAGCGTGAAGTTTTATGGCCAGGTATCAGCAACCTATCAAGGAAAATCACCAGGTTCTGAATGAGAAACTTTTCTGGGGCTACATATTTGGCCTCAGCACTTCATCTCACCCAGCAAAGTTGCCTTTGACTTCAGGACACGCTCTGCCTGTTTCAAAGCAAAGCATCTTTAGTTTCAACCTCATTTCAAGGCTAAAAATTGAACATAATATCAGGAGGCTCTTCCTCCCTCACCCGTCCAGAGATAATCTTCTTATGAATTCAGGGTCAGACGGAGGCTGGAAAAACAGCTGGGCAAAAAATAGTCATAAAATATTCTTCATGTCTGCCCCAGTTCTGCACAAGTTCTTTCAAGAGCTGCATATTCCTGGTAATGCTGCTGTGTCACTAAGGATTTCCCAAGTGACAAAATAATAGAGGAGGGGGTTTTTTTTGTATTGAGGGTTGTATCTCTGGTTGCCCTCAATGACTGGAAGCACCTTTTCAATCTATACCCTTAAAGAGAAGGCAAATTGGTGAATGAAATTGTTTCTCTCCTTGTTTTACAGGGATCAGCTTCAAAAGAAAGCACACCCAGCACTTTCAGAAGGAATTCAGGTCAGGCAGGCTAAGAGATTCATCAGATGATGGGTTTCTCTGTCTGACACCAGAGAAATTGCATGGGGTTTTTGACTTGATCATGTTAGACCTCTGCTATTTGGGGGGAACAGCAGAGGCCTTGTTATTTTCTGCTACATACACCTCCCCCTGACCCCACTGGTGTCAGTCATGTAAAATGGAAATAATTGCATCTTGCTGCCACCAGATGCTGAGGAAGTCAGCAAAAATCAGGGGTAGTAACAGGAATGTGGCAAGAAGGTTGAGTTTCATGTGATTCTGTGACTTGAGGCTGGAGATTATTGATCCACATTCTTGGAGCTCTTGCTGGTGCCACAGAAGGTTGGTGCTGAGAGCACCACTGGTGACTGGAGACAGCCCAGGAGGTGGGTGTGTGGAGGGGAATCCCAGGAGTTTGCATTTCAGGGAAAGGTGAACAAACTGTTTCCCCCTGAGAGCTCCTGAAGCTGAACCCTATTGTTCACTAAAGATCAAAATGTTTTGTGGGAACGTGTCAGCTCCGAGATCATTTTCTAAAGAAAGGAATTGAAATGAATCATTTCATCTCCCTCGTTTTGATAAAGGGAAAATGTGTCAATAACAGTGAAATGTTTTGATAATCTCCAAAACACTCCTTTGGATAAAACTAAAAATGTTTTGACTCTCCTAGCACGGATAATTGCAGTTATTTTTCTTGAGTGCCTTTCACCTGTTTGTTTTTACCAAAATCCAATCTTCTCTCCCTTCTCCTCCCCTAAAAAGGAGGTTGTGGTGAGGCTGGGGTTGGGCTCTTCTCCCATGCAACTAATGACAGGACAAGAGGTGATGGCCTCAAGTTGCACCAGGGGAGGTTTAGATTGGACATGAGGAAGAAGATCTTTGCTGACAGAGTGGTCAGGGACTGGCCCAGGCTGCCCAGGGAGGTGCTGGAGTCCCCATCCCTGGAGGGGTTCAACAAAGGAGTAGATGTGGAGCTTTGGGACATGGTCTGGGGGTCAGGGAGATGTTGGATGAAGGTTGGGCTTGATGATCCTGGAGGTCTTTTCCCACCTAAATGATTCTATGATTCTATTCTATGATTCAAGCCTCTAAAAGCTGTGGAAGAAGCAGAGGCAAAGGGGTTGCAGGATCAGGGATATTTTCTGCCTGATGCAGGGTGGCATTTGCACCCCCAGTGAGTGGAGATTAGCAAGTGGCAGTGTTTTTTTCCTGCTATTTCAGCCAGAAAAGTCCAGCATACTCAGGGAACCAGCGTTGGTAAGTGCTATCAGAGAGAGGCAACAGAGGAGTTAATTCATGGGGGCATTTACTTCAGGTGTTTAGATGTTCTACAAAATTCTCAGCTAAACAAGTGCTCCATTGGTGCCCGGATTTCTTTCCCCTCAGGCTCCCTGGTAAAGAAGCATCGTTTGCATGAGTGTGGCTTTAATTAATATTTTGCAACCTGCGGGGCTGTGGTTGCATATCACCAGTTTTAAAGACACTGGCTCCTAAAGGAAGAATGGTGAAGCCACCACCGTAGGAGGGGTTTTTTAAGCAAGTTCTCTAATTAAGAAACCTGCTGAGCAAAGCCTACAAGACACACGATTAAGTCCATCTGTATTCAGCCAGGCACAGAGGCACACACATAAAATTTGGCACGTGCTTTACTCCAGAGGAATTGTCTGATGAATTGGGAGCTAGAAGAAAGCAGGGAAGATAGGCTGAGCTCTGCTCTTAATGATGCACTGGTTTATATTCTTGGAACCACAACGTGGATTTTCCTTTCCCCATTTCTTTTTTTTCTTCCCTTGAAAACACCTCGACATAATATTTCTTGGCACATTTCTTTTGTCAAACTTAGTTTTGAATATTGAGAGGCTCGGGGAAGAGAAGGAGCTGCACATTTCCCAGTGCCCTGAGCTCTGAGAAGCCAGAGCTGAGCCCTTCCTCCTGACAGGGATGACAAAGAGCCTGCCCTGAGCATCTCAGACGTTCCCAGCTAATATGAGATTTCACATGCAGCATCAAAGTGGGGATTTGGGGAGGAAAAGCAGCCCAGTGACAGCACAACACCCTTCACAGGCGAAGTCCATTTGAATTTTTGAAGCCATTATTATTATTAGGCAGCAAAATGTGTGGTGCATAAATCTCAGCCATTACCAGTGGCTTTTGTCTCATGAATAATCCAGGCAATTCAATTCAGAAACGGGCTAAACAAGATAAGATGTGGATGTCCTTCCTGAGCAGTCACATACTCTGTGGGTACAAACCCTTGGAAGATCTGCCCCTGCAGGGCAAAAGCCACTTGATATCTCATGGGGGATATCCAGGGCCACCTGAGGGTCCTCCTGGAGGTGAGATGGCTTTTGAGGTCCTGTTTTTGAGCACATCATGATGGAGATGTGATACCCAGCACCAGTTTTGTTGTACTGGGGGGTTGAAAGCTCCCAGGGCTATGCCAAAGCTGCTGGCACCATGACCTCCTTCCAAGCACCTGACATTTCCATCTCACATTCCCCATTTCCTTTTGGACAACCCGATTTCCATCAGACTGAGCGATTATTTCGTTTTTGAGAAATTAAACCATCACCTTCCCAATTTTAACTCCCTATAATTTATTTTTATGAGGTGATGCTGAAAAGGGCAGAAATAATGACTATTTTGAAAGATGTGGAAGCCAGGCCTGTGCTTACCCTGAAAGATGTGCAGGAGGTGCCTTTAAGAGGTATAGAAATTATCATTATCTTAAAAAAGTAACGTGACCACTCAAATATACTTCTAGTAGCACTGCAAATCCTCATGACCACATTTTAAGATTAAACCTCCTAGATAACTGCACTGGCCTTTTTCCCTTCCTATGAAGAAGATCAAGTTGGACAGAGGAAACCATCTCATTTCAGGGAAATACAACTGTCTTCTCAACATCAGACAGTGATGAGAAGAGACTGCTGAAAGAAAGGGATCTGGATTTCCTGGAAAAGCTCTTCACAGAATCCCAGCATGGGATCATCTGGTGCAACCCCTGGTCACCCAGAGCAGGGGGCCCAGGATCATCTCCAGCCACCTTTGGAATCTCTCCAGACAAGGAGACTCCACAACCTCTCTGGGCAGCCTGGGCCAGGCTCCCACACCCTCACCCCAAACAACTTTCGCCTCCTGCTCACATGGAACCTCCGGGGGTCCACTTGGTGCCCGCTGCCCTTTGGCCTGTCCCTGGGCACCACTGACAAGAGTCTGGCCCCAGCCTCTTGCCCCCACCGTTTAGCTCTTGAGCAGCATTGATCAGATCCCCTCTGAGGCTTCTCTTCTGCAGCTCAGCAGCCCCAGGGCTCTCAGCCTGTGCTGGGCACAGAGATGCTCTAGGCCCCTCAGCATCTTCATAGTCTCCACTTGACTCTCCAGTAGTCCATTATTAAACAATATTTGAAAGCAGTGAAAAGCAGAGACCAGAGAGCTAAAGGGAAAGTCTATGGCTGAACATGGTTGTCCCTCCTCCTCCCTCCAAGCACTATCTTCAACGGCCATAGGAAACCAAAGAGGCTGGGCAAGGAGGGGAGGAAGAAGAAGGGGCAGCAGGGTCTTCATCAGCATGACTGGGGGGAGAGGAACGCGGGGAACAATATTCACTCTGTACAGAGCACCACTGAGCCCAGCACTGTCCAGCCCTGGCATCTGCGCTCTGAAAGGAGCCTGATCAATGGGAGTGTCTGCACAGAGCTGCCCTCAGAGGGTCTGGGCAGGCAGACACTAAACGCATTCAGCTGCTGAAAAAAAGCAAGTGAGGAGCTCGCTTGAGCGCAGCGCATAAAGGACCCATGAAAGGGCAAAAACATTCCTCTTCCTGAGCAGCTCTTTAACTCAGGGCTCTGAAGCCACTGGCTATAAATAAAAGCAGCAGAGCTGCACTGCTGGAAAAGGTACTAGTTATTATAGTCTTTATTATTATTATTATTGTTATTAATTTTTTTCTTATCCTTCCTTTTTACTATGATTTTTCTTACTCTTCCTTTTAATTATGATTTTTCTTATTCTTCCTTTTAATTATTATTTTTCTTATCCTTCCTTTTTTTTTTTTTAAAGAGGATTTTGAAATAGCCCAGGAAGGGATGCAACCAAATCTTCACAGCCTCCAAACCAAGCCCAGAAAACTTCTCCAGAGCCACGTTCAGCCCCAGACTCCCAGAGGACCCAACCACAATGGTCACTGCAGCAAGTTCTCCACCTCTGAGCAGAGCCACCCATCCTGGTGGTCCCTCCCAGACCCAACACTTATGAACCCAGGGATCCTCCTGGCACTTGTAGGGTAGGATGTGGAAATGCCAATGTGAGCTGATTTTCTGGCTTGCCATTTATGCAATGAATATTTTAGAAACCAGCTTCTTGGCTGGGATACAAGAGACATAAAGAAGTGAAACAACCCACTTCATTCACAGCGAGCTGCTCTAGACCAACATCATGAAATTCCAAAGCCTCAACACCAGACACAAACGTGGGTTTCACTTAAGGGCTCAAGTCCCCAAATCACACTGAAGACAAAAAGCTGCCAGCACCATCAGCTCCCTGCCACCAACGTTCTCCTGCTTTGGACCAGCTCAACTGTTGACCCATCACTTGGAGCACGGGGTGGAGGTTGCTTCTAATCCTTTGGGAACTGAACTCACATCCACTGCTCTGAAACAGCTCCGAAAAAAAGAAGGGAATGGCTAAAAGTTAAGTTCCAAAGGGCTAGTCTGGTTTGGGTAAATCATCTCTGCAGTTGTAGGCCTTTTTCTGACCATGGTCTATCTGATCTCTGCAGTTATAGGGATTTTTTTTGGCCATGGTCTACCTGGGAAGCAGTTTCCTGCTTCTCCCTGATGCAATCCTGCCAAGACACATCTTGGAGTGTTGACTGATGCTGGTTTTTGCTTTATTTCTGGAAAATGTTGTTCACACCTGGGTCCTGCAAGCCCTGCAGACCCCGAGTAGCGGGAGCTGAGCTGCCTCCCTCCAAGTGAGAATTGAAATGGCTCGATTAGTGTTGTGAACATTGTTAGGGGAGGAGAAGGCCAACAGGTTAGTGGTGGCAGCTTTCAAGATGTCTTTTAAAGTTCTTAAATAAAAAGAAACCCCCGAAACCATGGCATTAACAACACAGAGGGCTTGCTTTGCTCTTACTCTAAGGTCATTAATCCCTCTGGGTCCTGCTACATCCCTGAACTTTAAAACCCTTTGGACTTTTAGAGTGGTGTAGGGGGGCTTTGGAGACACTCTCCAAAATTAGATTTATCTTTTTGCTGAATCTTATTTTGGGTTGCAAATTAGCAGTTTTGAGCTGCCGGGGAACATTGTAGCTGGTGAAAAATGTAATAAAATGCATGACCAATTTTTTTCAGAACAAATTATTGTTTTTATAGTACAAGAGGGACGTGGATCTACCAGAACAGGTTTAGAGGAGGGCTGTGAAAATGGTCAGAGGGCTGGGAGGCCAGGCTGGGAGAGGTGGGCCTGGAGAAGAGCAGGCTCCAGGGAAACCTTCTGGTGGCCTTGCAGGACTTCAAGGGGCCTGTCAGAAAGATAGGGAGGGACTTTTGAGCAGGGCCTGTTGGGACAGGACAAGGGGTGATGGTTTTTGTGGTGGTTTCAGCCCTGCCGGGCCCGGGCACCACAGGACGCTGCCCCCTCAGCCCCGGGACGGGAACGGGCGAGAGGCAAAATACAGACCCTGCGGGGTGAGATGGGGAGAATTTAACACAGCAACAGTCACCACCACAACAACGGGGGTAACAACGCACAAAACCAGAAGTATAAAGGCACTGACCGTGTGGATCCAGCGACGGACACTGAGCGAGGGAACCCGGGTGAGGCGAAGCCGGGAGGGCCCTTCCCGGGCCTTCTGCACCGGACGTGACGTCAGCACGGTACGGAACAGCAACTTCCGGTGGGAATTAACCCTGTGCTGGCCCGACCGGGGCGGCTTTGAACTAAAAGAGGGAGATTGAGACTGGAGAGAAGGAAAATTTTGGACCCTGAGGGTGGTGAGAGCCTGTCCCAGGCTGCCCCATCCCTGGAACCATTGCAGGTGAGGTTGGCCGGGGCTCTGAGCAACCCGAGATAGTTGAACATGTCCCTGTTGAGGGGTCATGTTGGACTCGATGGCCTTGAAAGGCCCCTTCCCACCCAACCCATTCTCCAATTCTATGATTTTAGAGGTTAGAAACACAAACTTCCCTAAAATAACTGCTGTGAAATCTGCAGTTGAGACTCTTTGCAGGTGGAGAGAAAGATAAACAGAGAAGAGTCTATTTCTTTCAATCTTTGTTTCACAGAACTGACCAGTAACAGTCCATGGAGCAGCAGCGTCTGCACCAAGGAAATCAGAAACCACCTGTGCTGTTATGGTCTCCCTAATCAAGGTAAGACCCATGATGCTCACCAGTAGCGTAAACATAAAACAATCCTCAAGCAAGGCAGAAAAGTAGGAATTTCTGGAGTGTGACTCTTCTGTGGTATTTTGATTGTCTATATTATCAGAGAATGGATGATAAAAGGAGTCTGAAGCTGTAATGGGTTCAAACTGGAAGAGGAAAGATTTAGATTGGAAATTAGAAGGAAATTCTTCACTCTGAGGGTGGTGAGACACTGGCACAGGTTGCCCAGGGAAGTTGTGGATGCTCCATCCCTGGAGGAGTTCAAGGCCAGGTTGGATGGGGCTTGGAGCAACCTGGTCTAGTGGGAGGTGTCCCTGCAGAGGGTCGGAACTGGATGTTTTTTGAGGTTGCTTCCAACCCATTCTAAGATTCTATATGATTCTGTGATTCCTCCTCTTAATAATTTGCATGCTTAAATGGCCTTGATGAGCTCAGGAAGGCAGAAGTTGCGAGAAATAAACAGTATCATCCTCAATCTCACCTCAAGGAAGGAAATAAACCTCAGTAGAAAGAGCCAAGTGCTAACAGTACGGTCGAGAAAAGCCCCCCAGCTTTAGAGGAGCAGTTCTCATGCAGGAAACCTATGAGAAAAAATTAAATAAAATCTAGAAATCAAATTAAAAGGTCACTGAGAAGCAGGGAAGAGTATTAGAGTGAAAGGTTTGTGCTCACTGGCAGGGAAAATACGCCCAGCACTTGACACAACTTGCTACATGACAGGGCCAGCAGCAAAGAAACGTCCTTCTCAATCACAGCAGGGACGAGGTGCCTGGCAAAGTCTGTGTCAAAACATCTTTTGGGGTTGTCAGACAGGGCAGGGCTTGTTACAGCCCAGCCTTTGATGTAGCTGGAGGAGAATGGAAAAAAAACCCATAACACTGAGCATTCCTTGATTATGATGAGGTCCAGGTTTATCTACATATGGGAATAAATGAACATGTAGCCCTGAAGGTCACAGTTTGTCTGTCCTCTGAATATAAGGGATGTGCTTTAGCTTGTACCAATTTCACACCGATTTAACTCTCCTGCTTTCAGGAAATTTGCCTCTGGTTTATACTGTGGTAAAGAAAAAACGAGTCCAAAAGCTCTTTGCAAGACAGGGACAAAGGCTCATGCTCTGTGCAAAAAAATCCTCGTGTGTTTGATGTATTAAAGTGTGGAGCTGCATGGAAAGCAGGGGGAACATGTTGCCAAATGAAAATTAAGATTATAAAGGAATGCTTCAAGGAGGCGTGAAAATATTGTCAGGGGAGAACTAGAAGCCTGTTTAAAGCATCTGAGTCCTATGGTTTGGTCAATAATATTTTATTTTTAATGTCCTTATTTAATAGAACTGATAATTTCTCTCTAGGAGATACCTTGGCTCAAACACAACGTGTGAATTCACCCTAGGAAATGTGTAATTAAATTATAGACAAGCCAGGCTGGCTGACAATAACACTTCTGCTCACCCAGATCAGGTGGTTCTTGGGGACCTGGGGGGGTTGAGCCTGGAGCAAAGGAGGCTCAGGGGAGACCTTCTGGCTCTGCACAACTCCCTGCAAGGAGGTTGGAGCCAGGTGGGGTCGGGCTCTTCTCCCAAGTGATAGGACAAGAGGAAAGGGGCTCAAGTTGCCCCAGGGGAGGTTGAGGTTGGAGCTGAGGATCCTTCCATCATCACTGGGTCATCCATTAGGGTGTAATGAAAATACTTGTATGACAAAACTGGACACAAAGAGCAAGTGCTGGAGCTGCAACATCTGTTTAATGCTAGAATCTTTGTAGAATGAGGCCTTTTTTTTGCAGAGTAAGAGAAGTTAAAAGGAACACGACTAAAATAGGCTGTGGAAATGTCTGATTAATGTATCAAGGAGCAAAATCCTCAGGTCAATGCAGAGACCACTCAAGAAAAGGGCCACAAATGATATTCTAAACAAGATGAGCCATCAAATGAGACATCTCAAAAGCAGTGTCTGAAAGAAGCAGCTGATAAATCTCACTGTCTGCTTTTTAATCTGACCATATTTCCATTAGTCAGGTCATTTCTATTAAAGGCATGGACCTCAGGGTAAACCAGAAGCAGCTCCATCCATCTCACTAGAGGAACATCATTGTAAAATTGGTCTGAAATCTGAATTATCTGCTGGCTAAGCATTAATCAGCTCTTCCCACTAATTTCTTGGGCAAAGCTAACACCTCATCTGCCATTGCTGATAACATCACTGCAAGGGGCTGGTAAGAAATGCAGCTTTGCTTCTCTAACAACAAAAGGTGCAGAGAGAAGCAGGGTGGGAAATGCTGTGTCCTTCAAGAAAGACACCACTTAAGTGTCTGAAATATCCTCCTAAATAAATTATGATGTCACCATAGAAGATAAGGCAGAACGAGCATTGGGATAGAGGTGGTAAGAGATTCGATTTCTGTGTATTTTCTTTTTAAATGTCATTTTTAAGAGGAGTCAAGAGCCCTTTCTCTGCTTGGAGATAATGTATCATCACTGCTAACACTGAGGAGGCTTCAGGCCCCCCCCAGCAGATAAGGAGAGCATATAACTAGTTTATCCAAAGTTTTGGTGCACTGCTTGTTGCAACTAGAGTTAGAATTGTTAAAGCACTTGGGTGTGGTCACACATAGGGAGGTATCATCCATTTATAGACTAGTTTAAACCTGTTCTCTTACATTTGTCATTTTGAAGCCTGACTTCAATATTCTTCTAAAGCCCAACTGATGTCTTTAAGCTCCATCATCTTTTAACACTTGGGTGCTTGGATCATTTTTGTGGGTGGATCCATCCACTTGTGATGCTGGGAAGCTGCTGAACTTTTGCTCCCACTCTGCTGTCACCCTTGCCTATGAGCATCCAGCTGTAACCTGGCTTGAGAGTCCAAGTTGTCCCTACAACTGACACCCCTGACCTGCAGGGAGCAGTGACACCATCAGCAGGTGGTTCCCCCAAGACCTTTGGTTTCTGATCGTTTCTTTGTCTGCCCATGCTATCAGATTTAGAAGGCAAAAGCAATTCTCAAGGGCTTTTAATGTTATTTAATGAATAAAAGAGCTGACTTCATAGTGAATGAGGCTATTACCAGATTAAAAGAAAGGAGATAAACCTTAAGCAAAGACACACGCTCCCATTTCCACTAGAATTTCTTTGCTCTTCCTGCTCCTTCATGTAGATTATAAATAAAACCTGAAGAGCTGAAGGGCTGTCAGGAGAGGGAATGGGGGTTTGTAAAGACAAAGGCTTCTTGGCTCATCTTGTATCACATCAGTGGCTCACACACTAATTTGATTTGATCCTTGATGCAGTTCCAGGAGGTGAAACTCTCCTGTTCACAGCTCTGAGCAGCTCTAGCCCATCCAGAGCAACATCTCCCAGCCTGGAATAATTCACCTGTGCCACACCAAACCAAAGATACTCACAGGTGGGTCATGACACATGGACCCAAACTCCTTCAAATTGTTTAACATAACAGAAATTAGGTGACAAATATATTAGTTCTTATAGGGGATTTTTAAAAAGGGAATCTTCCTGTAGAAGGTAAAATTCTGAAAGCTTCAGTTTTCTTGGAAAAAAAAATTCTTAAAGGAAAAAAAAGATATTTTAATTTTATATTTATAGTGTGTCCATCTGCAGATTGAAATCATTGCCCTAAATAAAATCCAAGAGCAAGTAGAATGGCAGCTTCAAGGGTCAGTGTGAGAGCTGTATTGAAATTCATAGAATCATTTAGGCTGGAAAAGACCTCTAGGATCATCAAGTCCAGCCTTTCATTTCTTCAGGCTGCTTTAATGAACTCTCAAAGAAATGAACCCAAAAATCTATTGTGCTTTTCATCCTCACATCCACAATATCATGGAGCTTTGGTGGCACCAAGAGCTGGGTCTTACAGGGGTCTGGGAGGTTAAATTGCTCCCAAAGTGTCGGTTTTTATTAATGACTTGATTTTATTTTGGGAGTTTTGAGTGTGAATATGCAATGAGTATTTCAAAGGAAGCTCCATGATGCTCCTTTCACATCCCTCCTTTCCACAGAGCTCATAGTCTTTTGATTGGATAAATTTAATTACTAGGGGTACTCCTCAGGTCTCTATCAGTTGGGTGAGTGATTGTAGCAAGCAGCCATTTGTTTCCAGGCCTCATTTCTCATGATAAATGCAAATTACTCTTTAGATTGATGGCACCATCCTGGCACCTTCTTCTTCAATGTCAACCTTAGGGCAACCCTGGGAATATTGCTGCTGGTTACTGGTGCAGTTCCCAAGGTTCAGCTGCTTGGAGAATGACACTAATCAGACCTGCAGCTTTCTGCCACCAGACTGGCTTTCATTTTTCAGGAGGTGGCCAAGAAACATGCAGCACGATGGCTTTTGCCCTAATTATTCTATTTATTACAATTATTTGTCTTTCTATTTAGTGGATGCATTTTGTTTCCTTCTCCTGACCACCTTCATAAAATAAAATGTGTGTCTGGAGTGGGACTTGAGACTTTTTTTAAATGGTCAGCTCCTTGTGATTTGAGGGCAATGCTTTGGTCTGTATCAAAGCTGTAGAATCTACTTCTGGGTTCCCATGGCTGGGTGACCTTCCCAGCCCCATGCTGACTCCACGTAGGAGAAGGCTTAGCTGTCCACCCTGCCTTTCTTGCTTTGCACAGGGAAGCAAACTTGTTTAAAGCACAATTTCTGAGTGAAAGTAAGGCCAAGATTTCTACAGGGCATGGATTGATCATCTGGGGTCATAAAACCAGCATTGCAAAACTCTGAGTGGTGCTGCCACAGAACTAAAGGCCCTGTAGTAACTACAGTAGAAACATACAAAGCATATTATATACAAAATACAAACATATTATATTCATAATTCATATGAACTATGAATTGATGTATTCATATTTCATAGAATAATTTGGTTGGAAGAGACCTTTAAGATCAAGTCCAACTGTTAACCCATCCCTGCCAGGGCCCCACTAACCCTCAGCACCACATCTCCACACCTTGGAAACCCCTCCAGGGATGGGGACTCCACCACTGGACATCACTGGGAATTGTTCTACAAAAGCCTTGGAGGTAAAGATGAGTCTGTGAAGCTGCCCAGGTTTGGAGGGAGGTGAATGACAACAATGGCAGGAAATTCTGCAACACTTTCTCCAAGTGCTGAGAGGGAACGGAAACCCTCACATGATCCCACCACAGAGAGTGGAAGAGCTGGGTCTGGACTGTTCTGCGACCTTCCTGATGGCAGCATCCAACTGGCTTTTTGGGGACAGAGCTGGTCTGCAGAGCTTGGCTCGTGCCAGCCACAGCCAGCGACCGCCCTGGGGAGAGGGAGCCCGGCTCCAGTCTGGGCCACAGCTACTCCCTATCACAACACGGCACATTAATCAGCCCCTATTTAATTAATAGCCAAAGATCTGTCTGATTAAATTCCAATTAAGGCCTCGTTTGAAGCGGTGGCATTTCGGATGTTGCTGGACAACCTCTCTGACCACACAGATGGTTGGCCAAAGATTTTCACCGTGAGTGGCTGAACAAAGCAAAGTCCATCCATTATAACGAGCCCTGGTGCAGCACAAGCCTCTGTAGCCCAGCAGGCAGGGAAACCACCACCCTAACAGATTGCTGCTCACTCCAACATATGCTGACTCTCTCACTTAGTCTGGATTTCTCCACGCAAACAAGGAGATAGAGATGAATGAAGTTCTTTGATCTGTAATGAGCGCCGTGGATCCACAGGTTCCTCAAGAACAGTGTGGAGAATCCAGGAGTTATTATATTATTCAAATAAGATGGGGGGGGTTTACCCCCCCTCAACTGAATTCTTATTAAAATACCTTTTCAGAGAGTTATTAAAGAGCCTATTTGGCTAATTCATCAATAAGAAAACAGCAGCCAAAAAAAAGCCACCCTCAGTACTCTCATTGCAGTGACAAAGCTGGAACGTAATTACTGAGCTGCGTGATGTGATGGCTTTATTAGAGGAATCTGCATTAATCTGACTTGGAAATGACAAATTTCACAGCAGTTTATTAGGAGATGGCTGCTAAGTGACTGATATGACAGCGACATGTGTAGTAATCATAACCTCCTAATACACTTGTACTGTTTTATCCCCCCGATGTAGCCCTCGTTGTGATGCTTTGGCTGATTCCAGGAACCTCAAAAAAAAAAAATTACTGTGTTGTACTGACTTACAAACTTGTTAAAAGCTGGTTTGGATTTTTTTTAACACAGCAGGCTCGTGCCAACACCGTACTGTGAAACCACCCCAGTGGGTATTGATGTTCAAAGTATTGCCATGGGGCTTGGCAGGATAATTAAGCAGTGACATTAATAGAATTAAGACCCTGAAAGAGAAGCAGCTTTTACCACCGGTAGGTAAATGCAGGGCAAAGCCATTGACTTCTGGAGTGAGCTGAGAGTTGCTGAAGAATATTGTTCCATGGCCTGGAGGCCTCAGCAAACCTGAGGTGTCCCAGTTGCTCTCTGTGTGTGCTGAAGAACTGTTGTAAAGCCAGAGCAAAGCCTGAAGGTGGGACAGGAGCAGGAGCTGGAGCTGTTCTCAGCCTCTGGATGGCACAGAGATGTCAACTTCTATCTCCCCTCGCTCTGAGTGGCCCCAGTTCAAGGTTGAAGTTAGCTGAAATGCTCCTCAGGACATCAGTGCTTGATGGTTTCAGAGGTGGTGCTTCCTGGGAGCGTGGGGACATCTGCCCTACCCTGGGCTCTGTTCTTCACCAGCAGAGGTTGAGGTTGGAGCTGAGGAACAATTTCTTGCTGGGCAGGGCTGTGAAGGGCTGTGCCAGGCTGGGCAGGGCAGTGGGGGAGTCCCCAGCCCTGGAGGGGCTTCCAAGGCGTGGAGATGTGGTGCTGAGGGACAGAGGTTAGTGGTGCCCTGGCAGGGATGGGGAATGGTTGGACTTGATGATCCTAAAGCTCTTTTCCAACCTTAAGCCTCATTTTGGAAGCTGTGTCATGTTGGGGTGCACCCTCTATGGAGCAGGGCATCCACTGGAGCAACCCTTTGAGCATCACCAGGGCTCAAAGCTTCTGTATGGAGGGGACACAAACCCTCTTATTATACCAGGAACCCTCCAGGGGAATTTGCTCTATGTTTAGTTGAAATTTCCATTGCTGCTGTACCTATAAAAGAGCGTTAGTATCCCCATTATTCAATTAGACAGATACACTGGCAATAAAATATTCATTTTTTTGCAGCAGAAGCTGAACGCTATTTCCTTGAATACCTGCAGACATATTCCCTAATTGTTGCCTCATATATCTTAACTGTATTATTTCTGATTTGCAAGTGTAAATAAATGTACTGCTTGGGCTGATCATATTTCACACCAATTTATTTGAATGACAGTAATGAGTTCTCTCTACCAGGGAGACCTTGCTTGGAGAGTCAGGCTCTGTTTTGCTACCCATAATTTAATAGAGGATGGTTCCCCCACTGCTGTATATTAAAATTAAATAAATAAATCAAAACCAGCCATGGGAATGCCTGCAAGGCTTTAATTTTGTTAGCTATTTGCATTCCTCTGTTAGGAGCCTGTGACACCATTAACAACAAAAAATAATAATTTGTATTAAAGTGCTGGAGACTTGGAAGTGATCTTGATGTATTTGAAGGTTACAAATGCGAAGTTGGAAGGATTCTGCAGTTATGGCCAGTCCTGGGAGGCACAAACATTTGGGTAGTTTGAGAAGAGGACAGACTTTGAAGGGAGGAAGAGATAAGGTGCATATTTCCTTTACTCTAGTTGGTATTGCTCAAATCTTATGTAATTGTTGCCTGAAGACCTAAGTCACTTTCAGGTTCACTGTAGCTTCTCACCACAAATGTCTCAGCAGAGTTCCCATCACATTTGCCTCCCAGCTTGCACCATTCCCTTCAAAATATAGCTGGAAATCACCACCTCTTAAGCCCCTCCACAGTGATCTGTATGTTCCCCCGTGCCATAAAAGATGTCTCCAGGCCTACATGGACCTGTGGAGCTTTCTCATCGTCCACAACTTCTCAGGACAACCTGTGCCAGTGTCTCACCACTCTCACGGTGAAGAATTTCTTCCTGATGTCTAATCTAAATCTACCTTCTACCAGTTTAAAACCATTACCCCTCATCCTATCACTACAATCCCTGATAATGAGTCTCTCTTCATCTTTCCTGTAGGTCCCCTTTAAGTCCTGCAAGGCCACCAGAAGGTCTCCCCGGAGCCTTCTCTTCCCCAGGCTGACCAAGCCCAACTCTCCCAGCAGAGATGTTTAAGAAGCCTTAAATAAATGAGAACGAGATGGTTGCACAGCCCACAGGGGGATTATTTGTACCTAAACCCAAGACACCTTCCTCGACTGAGTGGCCACCACCACCCAAGCTCTGGGGAGCCCCCAAGATCTTGCAGTACCAATATAAAACCACCCTTCTGGACTAGTCCTTCCTTCATGGCCCCACAAGGTTCCTCCTCTCACGTTGTGTCTCCGCAGAGCATCTGCATCAACATTCCTGTGCCACCAGCCTGCCCGCCCAAGCAGAGAACATCCTCCACTTGATATTCCAGGCAGCTGGGAGCTTCTCCCTGCTTTGAGTGGCACGCTGCCACCCATACATTACAGAGCAGGCCCAGCTCTGAGGAATCACTGGAGCTAACCATACATTACATGCATGACGGGCTCACCAGATGTCATTCCTTACATTGTTATGGTTTCATAAACTACACTGACATTGTCATTATGCTCAAAAAATAAAAAAAAGGGATCCCACTCTTTGCTGTTCTCAAAATGGATGGTTCTGAAGGTTGCTGCATTAACAAATAAGAGTTTGCAGGGGGTTGTGAATGACTGGGTTAGAACATTCGCTGGGAAATGGCACCATTGATTCATTGCTGGAGACAGTCACAGAAAAGGCAATGCTAATTCAAAGGTTAGAGGATCCATAAAGCTTTAAAAGCAGATTTATTGCAGTAGGTGGACTTATTTTGCTCCGAAAGTGGAATTTCAGCTGTCTGCCCTGGATTTATGAGACACTTAATTAATCTGTCATAATAAGTGCGTTAAAAACTAAATCCGTCTTATTAAGATCTGCATTAGTCTTGGTGCTTTCTCCATTCTGGCTTGTTTGTGAGAGGGGACAGATTCAGTTCAGATACAGGATGAGGGATGGGGCCTCTCCAGCAGAGCTTGCGGCCAAAAGCACCCAGAATTTGGGAAAAGGGAAAAAGAAACAACAAGGGAATTATCCTCAACGTAAAGAGGAACATTGTGCTTGCTTCCATGCAGTGGGGAAGGAGAAGCTCTGGAGATGAGGCAAGTGGGCAGGTGAGGCCATGGGCAGCAGCTCTGTGGAGTTGTTCTTCACTAGAAATGGTGAATTTGAATCATCTAGGTTGGAAAAGATCTCTAGGATCATCACGTCCAACCTTCATCCCATGACCACTAGACCATGTCCCAAAACACCACATCTGCTCGTTTGTTGAACCCCTCCAGGGATGGTGACTCCTCCACCTCCCTGGGCAGCCTGGGCCAGACAACTACAGCTGTAAGCTCAATTTTGCTCCATTTTCCAGTTGTACATCACAGAAACTTCTGCCACCCCTTTGACCTCCATGGAAACTGGATGTACTCAACTCCTCTGAAATCAGACCAGGATGCCTGCAGGCAATGGTCAAGCTCAGAACTGGGGCCAGTTTCTCGACAAGCTTATCTTTAAAAAACTACTGATTCCTGCAGGTCCTTCCCCATTTCCCCAGCTGAAGAATTTGGCCTCGTGCCTTTCTAGGAGGACAAGTAGTGGATATTTTTGGGTTCTGTTCTTTTTTTCTGGCTGCCTCCCTCCCTCATCTCACCGAGGACTGCGACAAGCAAAGCAGAGACAATGAGGACCCCAGCAGCATACATTATTAACCATGTTTGCATTCTTTAGTGTCCTTGCTGCTAAAATTAACACAGCCCTGGTGGCACTTTGCCAACGCCAGCAGAGCTCGTGTCACAAACAACCCAGGTGGGCACGACGTGCCCAGCCCTTTGTCTCTCCCTCTGAATGTCCCATCACGTCCTGCCTGGCTTCATAATGCCCTAGGTAACCAAACCCTGGGATAGTTTTCACAGGCTGATAATGACTCATTTGCCACAAAGTCTGACTTTCATTTACCATAGCAGTGTAAATTTTCTGTGCTGTATTTCAGGCCTTTTTATTCTCCTCCTCCTCTTGCAGCTGTAGGATCATGCAGGATTTCTTTTGAAAAAAAAGTGGGTTGTGAAGGGCTGTGCCAGGCTGGGCAGGGCAGTGGTGGAGTCCCCAGCCCTGGAGGGGTTTCCAAGCTGTGGAGATGTGGTGCTGAGGGACAGAGGTTAGTGGTGCCCTGGCAGGGATGGGTTAAGGGTTGGACTTGATGATCTCAAAGGTCTCTTCCAACCAAAACAATTCTGTGCTTCAGGGAGGATAATAACTTGATGTCTGGAGCTGGTGGCATGGAAAGGAGCTGTAAACTTATTCTATAACCTCATAGCAGAGACATTTCCTAGTGCCACAATTCTATACAAATTGTCTGTAAAACTCAGGATGATTAATTATGGACCAAGGGGAAATGGCTGTTGCAGCCCCATACCCTGTTTTGAGATCCCTGTCACCTTGCAGTGGATTTCAGCCCTTGTACAACTCTGAACTCACAGGACTACCTCAGGCTGTCGAGTTTCTCAAGTGATTTCAGCAAAATGACACTAAATTTGACACTGGCCCATCTTACCTCTGAAATAGTCTTCTCTGAAAGATTAGCAAGACCCTCACTTTATCCTTCTGTCATGAGAAAGCTCCAATCCCCTCTTGTCCAGTAATTGCTGGCAATAATTTCCTGGCAGTTGCCCTCCTTGCTTCTGATCTCTTTGTCTGATCATCCCATTAGTCATTTTCTGCTGGAACATGAATGTCCAGTTCAATTTCATCCCTAAGCAGCTGATACCTAACTTCATTTCTCATTCCATACCACGTTGCCCTTCAGAGCTCTCCATGAACTTCCAGGGCCCTCTCTCATCAGTAATTGGGTATCTGTAAATTTTTAAAAATTCCCCTCTTTTGTGCTGTAGAAATGAGCTGACCCCCACTTTCTGCTGGAGTGATTGCCACGCATGATTTGCACCTGACAATGGGGCTTTATCTCCTGCTGCCTGGGATGAGTTAATCATTGTGGAAGAAAGAATTTGTCAGGTCAGCTGGTGGAGCCTTTGCAATATTGCTCTGATTAGAATTTGCCTGAGTTGGACTCCCAAGAAAGTTTTTAAACTCAGTTCAGTTTATTATTTAACTAAGAGTGTCCAGAAATCTGGTATTTACGGGCATGGGATGATGGTGATTTGTTGGCTTGGAAGCTTGTAGACAACAAGCAGCACTAAAGAAAAGGTAACACTTAAATTCTTGACAAAAACCATTAGTCCAGAGTGCAGTGAAATAATTACCTGCCTTGTCAGCTTTGTAGGAAATGAACCCTGAGTTAATCAGAGTGGAAAGCACAGAGAAGACCATAGAAACCCCCTTACATCAATCCAGCTGGATGGGGAAAATGCCACTACAAGTGGCTAAAAATGTCCTATTTGAGACAAAAGACAACGTGTAAGTGGATGGTTTTGAAGGATACTTGTGCCACAAGCATTTCCACTAAGATTTTGAAGGTTCCTTCTATTCCCTCCTAATATATCTGCAGCACTTGAACCGTTCATAGAGGGATAGGTTCATTTCTTGCTGCTTGTCATATATTTGTCATAAAGCCTGGACAAAGCCACAGCTGAATTTTGTTATTGAGGAAGGATGAGTTAGATATTTAAGATACATGAGATATTTAGGAAATCAAGCTTGGGGAAACAGTGGAAGGGATTGAAAGTTGATTTCCACCTCAGAGTGAAAGAAATAAGGATGATAAGGTTTAATTTAGCAATGAACAGAAGTTATCAATAACCTACTGGTTTTACACCAGTGATAACAATATAATTAGATTTGAAATCAAAAGATGGAGATGAAAAAACTCAATTAGTCAGATAAAAAACCCCCGTAAATGGTGGAAAGTGCAGTGGAGTGGATTAAAGGAAGTCTGAAAGGTTAATTGGGAGCAAGAACTGAAGGGAAACTATTAGCAAGGATATGGAAACATTCAGAACAGAGCTGGGAAAATTACATGATAAAGCTGGGAACTAAACACCTAGGGAGATAAGGGAATCACAGCCAGACAGCCCTTTGCACACAGGCTGAGTAGGAAAGATATTATATGCTAAAAATTGTATTTATGGTGAGTGGAAGGCAGCAAAGCACCCAGCTAGTGAGGAGCATCCTGCTGGGGGTCTTTTCCCACCTCAGTGATCCTATTCCACAGCTGAAATGGTGGCTACTGTGGATTATGCTGAGAGAGAAGCAAATCTGGGCTCAGTTAGTGAAACGTGTCTGTTTCTTCTGCTGACATTGCACATATACTTACAGATAAAATATAAATGATGTCATTACACAGGGGTACACTGAGCTCAAAGAGATGCAAACCCCAGCCTGTGATGCAACAGCCAATTCCTTCATTATTTAGCTGGACCTGTTGGCTATTTACATTTCATTTGTCCTTTTCCTGGTAGACAGTAATTAACCCAAGCAGCCCTGCCAAGCAAGTCGGGAGGACTTTGTACTGGAGCAAATTAGGCTTTGATGTGCTGATGATGACTGCCAGCTACTTAAAGGTGGATCATCAAGGCTGTAAAAACCCTGCTTGCAAGATCCTCAAATGTGAACAGGAGCCTTTGGCTTTAAATGGTAATTAGCACTGTAGCTAAACAGGATCTGAAATTAAAATGAGGACGCACACGTTTGCCTGGAGATTGAGCTTCACTCCTCTGACCAAGATGCCTGTTTCATAATGAACCCGATGGAGTTTGAATAACTCATTCCCAACCCAATATTTCCCATGCCTGGGGAGTAAACCCTTTGGGTGCATGAGGTTTGGGTCTTTTAGGACTTCACCTGAGCAGCAGCCCATGGTGTGCAGTGATCCCTTGCTTCATGCTAGTGGGCTCTGCAGAACTGGGGCCAGCCTGGAGACTTTTGGACTCTTAAGGTTGGACTGGATGATCCTGGAGGTCCTTTCCAACCTGGCATTCTATGAGTCTGTGAATTTTCAAGAAGGATCTAAGAGCCACCCTCTTAGAGGTTGTGAAGGGCTGTGCCAGGCTGGAGTCCCCATCCCTGGAGGGGTTTCCAAGCTGTGGAGATGTGGTGCTGAGGGACATGGTTTAATGGTTGGACTTGATGATCTTAAAGCTCTCTTCCAACCTAAACAATCCTATAATTACTGCTGTGTATGCAGAGGCTCCAGATACAGCCGATGAAGCCACCAGTGTTCAGAGTTGCCACGAATACAAGGTTTACACGTGGGTATTGTACCCATGGTGACTCTTCTGAGAGCAGCACTGCAGTGAGGGCTTGAGGATTTCAGGGGTAAACCCAACCTCCTGCTCCTGGAGCCTGACCTGGGTCAGCCAAGCAGGGAATGTAACTAGACATCACTTCCTAACAAGGGTGTGTGTGAAGGGACAGCCCCCACACTCTGAGTCTTCTGTGAAAGACTCTGCCTTTGGTACCCACCAAGGAGATACTCCCCAGTTAGGTGAGTGCTGGCTGAGGTGGGGGAGCAGAGAGCTGGGAGACAGATTCCTTCATCCCCAGCCTCTGCTGGAACCTCCCGTGGGCCTCGCAGCCTTTAATATCATCTGGGATGATAACAGCAGCTGAGAGTATTTTTAGTGTTCCTTTGTTACTGTGATAACAGTAGGACTATGGTGCTTTTTTCTTCTCCACTGCTTCCCAGCCAAAACTTTATGCTGGGGGCAGTTTGGAAAGAATATTGTGCTTAGTT
This sequence comes from Brachypteracias leptosomus, assembly GCA_013401335.1. Classification (NCBI taxonomy): domain Eukaryota; kingdom Metazoa; phylum Chordata; class Aves; order Coraciiformes; family Brachypteraciidae; genus Brachypteracias; species Brachypteracias leptosomus. The sequence continues at coordinate 170,515 of VYZX01000375.1, forward strand.
CTGGGAGCTTTCAGTAAGATTGTGCCAGGATCTGTTCAAGTATTTGTTGATCTTTCCAATGCATTTACCACCTGAAAATCCAGGTCTGCAACTACCTCTTGGATATGTTTGGGGGTTTGGAGACCAAGCACTAGAGCTCCAGTCCTAAGTGTCCCATGGTGGAGCTTCAGACCCAAAGGTGTTCTCCAGGAGGTCCCCTTTGGCATCATATCTGCCTTCGTGCCCCCTGCTCCTCAACCCCATCCCAGGTTCTGCAATGGCTCCAAGGTACAGATGGGTTGACAGGACCTTTGCTATAATCAAAGCTGACTGAACATCCATCCCAGGTATTTTGCATTTTTTTCAATGTACTTTCCATAGGAGACTTTCTCCAGAGGGTAATTCTCAGCTTGTTTCCCCAAACAGACCATAAATCTGACAAGTGAAATATAGAGAGTTAGATATCATAAATTCCAGTGATTTACAACGTGTGCTCCAGGCTGGCTGGGCTCCAAGAACATTTGAAAAAGATTAAGGAATATAAAAGAATTAACAGCACTATGGGACATAAGCACTTACTCCTGCCTTGAAGCTGAGGTTTGACACATCTCGCCAGGGTTTGGGGCTTTTTATTTCATTCTTTGCAGTTCTCGAGAGCCAGCAGAGCTCCTGCATTATTTAAAGGTGGGACATTAGGAAAAAGTTCATGAGATATTGAACAGTATTTTCCTCTTCTGAAAGTATCAGTTTGTCTGATTGTTTTTCCCTGCTTTGTTGGAAAATAGAGCCCATGAAGAAAACAAGAAATAAAACTGATTAACCCTCCATTCTAACAGGAACAGCATTTACTATTCACAGAGATATTCATAAAATGACTTATCCTAATTCCTCAGTCATCCCCTATGCAAATGCTTGGGAAATGAATGAGCTGATTAAAGGAGATTTTAGTGGAACGAGGACATGGGGCTTCACTTTGAATAAGTGAAGCTCATTAAAGCTCCACACTTTAAGCATGGCTGGGGGAGATGCCAACTCCCCTTGGGTACCTACAGCACCTCCTCCTGAGGTGTCTTCACCACAGAGGTGATGTGGGCAGCAGGAGAACATCTGGGGGGCTTATAAGAAAGATGGGGACAGACTTTTGAGCAGGGTCTGTTGGGACAGGACACGGGGTGATGGTTTGAAACTAAAAGAGGGAGATTTAGAGTAAAGAGAAGGAAGGAATTGTTGGTGCTGAGGGTGGTGAGAGCCTCTGCCAGGTTGTCGACCATCAAGAGGAGAAAATTGATCCCAAATCCAATTACCTATCATTTTACCACCAATCTCACAGTCCCAGCTAAATGCAGCACCAGTCCCTGGTGGGTGCCCAAGGAGGGATGCTCAGCACACACCCAGCTGGGGAAGCCCTTCAGATGCTCCCTTCCTACAGGCAAACGGGAACAGTTTGAAGGAAGAAACTCAGATTTATCAGGGATGGATTTTTTTCTCCTCACTGGGTATGAAAGGATGAGAACTCTCCTACCCTGTAATGAATTATGCCAAAATGAATGCTCAGAAATGGTACAAATAATCAGAATTCTGAATCCCAGAGCTGACAAGAGGAGTTGCATCCTCATGTCCAGGATTCATGTTCATGTTCTGCATGGCTGGAGCTCTTTGCTGAATTCAGCTGGAAGTGACAAATCGCTTGGGCCACTCCATGGCTGTGTTCTCAGATTAAATGATAAATGAGGGAATAAAACCCATCCTGCTGCACTAAGGAGGGGAGGTTTGGGCTCTGGGCCTGAGCACGGAGCTGCTCAGTGACTTGATGGGGTGGTCAACCCCCTGGCAGCAGGATCAGGGATATCAGCCCTGCAATTGCAGCCTCTTATTACTGTGGTTTTCCACCTCTTTTAATTTCTGTTATTTAGTCCTTGCAGGGAGCAGAGTGGGTGTTCATAGGAGCTGCATCCTGAAGCCTTTTACTTGAGTAATGGAAAAAAATGCCTTAAACAAGGAAAAAAAAGCCTTAAACAATATCAAAGTGTGATCCTGCTGTGATTTGCAGTGCTTAGTAAAAAAAAACATAATTACAAAACCCAGGCACAGAGGAAACTGCACCTTCCTTGCCCCAAAAGGCCAAGGCACAGGCAGCCTTGGGGAACCTTTCCTTCACTTTCCACCAACCCAATCCTGAGGAATATTTGTGTCCTGAACTCTTCATGGGACCTGTTGGGACGGGACAAGGGGTGATGGGTTTACACTACAAGAGGGAGATTCAGACTAGAGAGAAGGAAGGAATTGCTGCTGAGGGTGGTGAGAAACAGCAGAAAAATGCAGTTCTTGTCCTGTGTTTCTTACAAGCTTAAGAGGAGCAAGAGGATACCAAGAAATGGTGGGAGAAGAAGCAGACAGGTCATTAACAACATGAATAAATCGGGACTAGACCCAAGCTTCCTCCAAAGCTTGTGCTGATGTGCTACAATGCTGCCTTTCAACTTCAATGCTATTTTCTTCAGAGCTTTGTGTCCCTGGGTGGACCCAGGCACACTTCTGAGGACTCTGCAGAATAATAGCTAAAAATAACCAGATTGAAAAGCTATGGAAAAGGGGGAGAGCAGCTCATTGTGCTCCCTCCTTCATCAGGCATTATTAGAGCGTGCCATTGATCATGCAAGAAAAGATCTTCAGCTACACAAGAGATGAAACAAATCTGGATGTGGAAGGGAAAAGTGTGATACCAGATGCTTAGAGTGTGCAGGAGCTTCATACAACACCCCAGTAACACCTGGAAATTGGCTCTGCTGTAAGAAAGCAGCAGTGGAGACACCTCCAGGAGGCCTGGGCTCACTCATACCTTAGCCTGGCTAAGACCTGCAGGAGTATTTGCTTATTGAAGGGAAATAATAGTCAAGGTAGGACTTGGAGCTAGAAAAATAGACATTTCAGGAGCCTTCACCAGCCCTCACCAGTAAGAAGTGCTCATGTGGCTGTAGCTGTGGTGGGTGTTGTTCAGCAGAAATGGAGGGGGCAGTTGGGCAGTGATGCTTTTTATCAGGGGCTGTTGGGACAGGACAAGGGGTGATGGGGTTAAACTAAAAGAGGGAGATTTAGACTAGAGAGAAGGAAGGAATTGTTGGTGCTGAGGGTGGTGAGAGCCTGTGCCAGGTTGCCCAGAGAGGAGGTGGCTGCCCCATCCCTGGAACCATTGCAGGGGAGGTTGGGCTCTGAGCAACCTGAGATAGTTGCAGATGTCCCTGCTCTGTGCAGGGGGTTGCACTAGATGCCCTTTAAAGGTCCTTTCCCACCCAACCCATTCCATGACTCTATCATAAAGTACCAGTCTCAAGAAAAAGATGATTATTGCACCTTCCCTGAGAGTGACAACAGCTAACAGCCTGACATTTCTCCAACCCCACGATCTCACACAGACCCCAGCACCTTCCCCTCCAGCTCCCTGCACCACATGCTGCTGAGCCAAGCTGTTGCTTTGGATGTCTTTGGAGAAGGACAGAAATAACCCTCCCCACTGTCCCGTGAAGAGCTGGGGAGGCAAATGTCAGCCAAGAGCATATGCAGGGTACTGAGCAGGGGGACCAGACGGGCCTGGGCATCTGCTTGGCAAGAGGAGGCCAGGCAGGAACAAAGCCTGGCAGATGGCTGGATGGGATGGATGCTCCAGCTCCTCTTGGAGTGGTGGCCTTGCCAGCCACACAGTCTCTGGGAGGCTAAGAAACAAAGCAGCTCAGTACCAGGAAGGCACCACTCCTGCCACGGGCAAAACGGGTCAATTATTCCCCATTCCTGTTCCAAAGCTGAGCACAAACGTGTGCTTGAGCTGGGAGGAAATTGTTTTCTTGAGCAGCACGTTGAAGGTCATGGTTTATCCATCATGTACAAGGCAGAGGTGAGAGAGCTGGTTGTTGCAGCTCCCTCCTGTGAAACACAGTCCTAGGGGAGAGGGTTGGGTTTGCCATGTTGTGGGCTGGGATCACTCTGCTCCTCTGAATGCTGCTTTTAGCTCCTCACTGTCTCTCCAGGTTTTATGCTCTATGCTCTAGGGAGGTTTTTTTGCTTTCTGTGTATTCTTGTGTGTAGAGAAAGGAATTAAAGGCAAGAAGGTGAAGAACATTTCCTAGAGTGCTGTTTGCATCCCATCAGGTTCCTATTTCTTGCAGACAGGACTTAAGGAGAAGAATTTGTCCATTTTCTTGCTTTCACAAACTTTTTTTCCAATCTGGCCCTGCCTTGAGGATGGTGGGTAAGGAATGTTTATATTGACAGGAGAGCTTGTATCAGATCCTGCTCTGGTGTTCATCAGGAGTTTCAAGCAGTACAAGTCACATCACAGAGCATTATCTCCAAACCCATCTAGACACTTAAATAGCTTCCTCTGGGGGAATCCATCCACGCAGGGATTCTTATCTCACAGTAACAGCTCAAGATACATCCCTGGGGTATTGACACCAATCTACCACTGGGAAAAAAAAAAAAGAAGAAAAAAAAGGGGATTGATCACTGGAGCAGGTTGTCCAGAGAGGTGCTGGAAGCCCCATCCCTGGAAGTTTTTAAGGCCAGGCTGGATGGGGCTGTGAGCAACCTGCTCTAGTGGGAGGTGTCCCTGCCATGGCAGGGGGGTTGGAACTAGATGATGATCCCTCCAACCCTGACAATACTATGATTCTATGGGGTTTTTTTGTGGTGTGGTTTGTTGGTTGGGGTTTTTTAAATTATTTTATTTTAACGGCCTTATTTAATCCTTATTAAAATTCTCTCCCCAAAGTTGGAGGTATTAATTTCATCTCCCTCCTGCCACATCTGACATTTATCCCTTGGCAAGCCTGACAAACCTCAGGCACTTCTAATGAGGGGCACATTTGAGCTTCATGCAATGAGAGAGGCATTATGGCCGTTGCAAGATGAACTTGTTTCCAAGCTTTCCAAAGCAGAATTAATCAATAATTACAGCCATCAGCAGCATGGCAGCCCCTGGAGTTTTATTTATACTCCAGTCACATTGCTCTGTGACCTCGAGCGATGTACCCTCGTTTTACCCCTTGGAAAATAAATCATATTACATTTTTTTGCATGCACATGTAGTTAAGGCTTATCTTCTTTAGTCGTGAAGGAACAGAAATTTCTTCTGGAATTGCCTCTTTCATCTCCATTTAGTAATCTTAATATTTGGGACACAACATTCTTCCCGAGCCATGTTTGCCAGTTGGGTTTAATCCTTTGAGTTTTTTAATTTTGAAAACTATATGACTATGTTAATTTGCAGGAGTGAGATTAAAATAAAAACATCTTTGTGTTTGGACTCAAAGTGCAGAGATTTCCATGCCTGAGCATCTGAATGTATAAATAGGGGTTCATTTGAATTTCAGATCAGGACGTTTGCCACAATGGGGAAAGTCTCCTTTCTGATTAACTTTCTTAAGTAAGTTCAAGTGTATATTCAGGAGAGGAAGTTCAAAGCCTTAAAGCTGCATTTCCAAGTGTTGAGTGGGGGAGGACGGAAAAAAATTGGTGCTTTATGCAGCAATTTAAGAGAGAACCTGCAGGGAAGAACCTGGATCATGGAATCAGAGAATCACTTTGGGTGGGAGAGACCTTTAAGAGCATCAAGTCCAACCATTCCCCATCCCTGCCAGGGCACCACCAACCCCTGGCCCTCAGCACCACATCTCCTCACCTTGGAAACCCCTCCAGGGCTGGGGACTCCACCACTGCCCTGCCCAGCCTGGCACAGCCCACAACAACCCTGCCCACCAACAAATTGTAGCTCAGCTCCAACCTCAACCTCCCCTGGGGCAACTTGAGGCTGTTTCTTCTTGTCCTGTCACTTGTTCCTTGGGAGAAGAGCCTGACCCCACCTTGCTCCAACCTCCTTGCAGGGAGGACCCTGCCCCTTCTCACAGCATCTCAAGAAGCCCAGGAGGACACTCTCAGAAGGTTCAAAATTTGGTCATCTCCAACACATTGGAGCAAACCCGACACATCCCTGCTGAACCTCACCCCAGGAAAACCTAAGCTCTGCTTTAAGCAAGTGCTGCTTTTAAGGATACATGTTTCATCCTAATCAATGTGAAGGTTGCATTTTTTATGAAGTCTATTGGCAAAAGCTTCTAAAGAAAAAAAAAAGTTAAATGAGGGTTCTGAGAAGTGCAATTTCTGCATTTTCCTTCCAACACACTTGTTTAGTGACCAGAATAACTTGGGAAACTCCTGCATGGTTTTAGGACCACACTCCTGCTCTAGACCCTGCCCCAGCTTCGTTGCCCTTCTCTGGCCACGCTCCAGCCCCTCAAGGTCCTTCTGGGAGTGAGGGGCCCAAAACTGACCCCAGGATTTGAGGTGCAGCCTCCCCAGTGCCCAGTCCAGGGGACAATCCCTGCCCTGCTCCTGCTGCCCACACCAGTGCTGACACAAGCCAGATGCTGATGTAACCCAACACACGGTTACCAGAGCTCCTTCCTACCAAGCTGATGAAATACTGGTGTGTCTCCACCACAGCCCCTGTGTCCTGGTTAAACCATCCCTGTCTCATTTTCTGTGCCACTCTAATTAGCAGGATTGGTTCCCTGATAGTTCCCCCAGATCAGAAGCTCCTCGTTCCTCGCTGGCTCAGCTGCCGTTGAACACGTTTTTGTGGAGGGTTGATCAGCAGCAGAGCAAAACCCCTGAGATTGTCTCCTAAGAGGCTCTAAGTACTGAGTCATTAAAAAAAGGCTTGGCTTTGTTAGAGAGAGCTGTGAAATGCTCCAGTCCCTTTATTGTCCCTATTTTTAGCTCGTAGGTATTCTGGTTAAGCCTATATATCTTGGGATGCTTTAACAAGAAGCAATCAAGTCTGGAGTAGCAAACTCTAGTCCCAGCAGTCTCTCCTGGTACCAGGGAGGGTTTCAGCTCTGACTCCAATTCCTCAAAGTAATGAAGAGCTGACTCACCACATGGAGGGTGACAAGGAGCCCTTAAAAGAATCATTAAGGAACTCATCCCTAGTAGGCTGCAAACGTGGATGGATGGATGGTGGCTACTGGTTGTTGAGGTCAGAGGAAATTTTAAAATAAATTAAAAAAAAATGGAAAGGAGAAGGGAATAATAATTTCTCTATTCCCAAGAAGGTTCTAATGAGAATCAAGGGTTTTCAGTTGTTTAAAGGAAGATTTGGGCTATTCATTGGGGAATAAAGGGTAATAGAGTGGGGGAAGAGATGGGTGGAGGTCATCACATGGCCATGCTGGAGGTCTTGGAGCACAGGTTGCATGTGTACCTGTCAGCAAAGGGCTATTTATGATTCTCTCTTCAAGCACAGGGGCAGATTACACAGCTTCCATTTGGGTTTGTGATCCAGGACAAAATTACAACATCATTGGGCTCCGGATTCTCCTTTGTTCATCCATCTGAAGAATTTCCCTTTCATCTTGAGCCTTTAAGTGCCATTTGGGATTTCTGAGCTTCTCTGTCTGAGCTGGAAATGAAATCATCTCCTTTGATCAAACCAGAGCAAGATTTCATTCTTTGTATTCACCACCCCAAAACTCCCACCACGTAGGATCTCCAGAAAAGCCTGGAGACCTTAAAAAACATTCTCCAAACACCTCTGCATGCCTAGACCTATTCCAGGGGAGCCTTTGCAGGCACTAATCCCAACCACGTGGTTGGACACGTATTCCAACCGCTTTTTATTTGACAATAAGCTGATAAAACCCCCCAGTTGCTGCTTCCAAGCCCTCTCCTATTAAGAGGAACGTTGTCCCTGCTTTGTGCTCCCCCTGGAAGCTCAGACCCATCTTTGAGCCCCCAGTGCTGCTGTGTGTTGTGTGCTGGTGTCTGAACAAAGCCATCACTCCACTCAGCCGTTCGGGGGGTCACCAGAGACCATCACTCATCTTTATGGAGCACTCAGCCTTGGAGGTTTAGTTTTTTCCCTGAAAACATTGCCCTTTCTCTGGCTCAAAGGCTACAGCTTTGGGTGCCAGCTGGAGAAAGGATTCATGCCCAAGCGTCTGACAACTCTACTGTCAGAATTTATTACTCAGGAGCTGTTTCAACGTGGGGTTGAGCAGAGGGGTCCCAGGCAGTTGAAGCAGGACCCTTTGCCCACCACTGAGCATCTCCATGGCAGTGACACCCACCTCTCCTCTTGCTCAGAGGAGTGAAAGAGGTGCCCTGGGGGCAATTCATGGAATCACTGAGTGGTTTGGGTTGGAAGGGACCTTTGAAGGTGATCTAGGACAACCCCCTGCACTGAGCAGGGACATCTGCAACTATCTCAGGTTGCTCAGAGCCCAACCTCCCCTGCAATGGTTCCAGGGATGGGGCAGCCACCACCTCTCGGGGCAGCCTGGCACAGGCTCTCACCACTCTCAGCACCAAAAATCTCTTCCTTATGCTTGTGGATGAAGGGACTCCATCACAAATGCCTCTTTCTCTCCATAGGCTGGCAGCCTTAATAATTAGCTCAGGATTCCAATATCTTACAAGTTAATCCCACCCTTAAGTATCTACCTCACTATCATGAGTAGCTGTTTAATGGCATAAAAGGCACCGTCCCAGCACACCCTGGGATAGAAAATAGCTGGTGATGGGGAGATGGAGGAAGGGGATGGAGTCAGTGGCTTGATTTTAATCCTGGTGATGGTTTTTCTCCAGCCAATGTGCCCAGGGCAGCTTTATTCTGCCCAAAGCAGTGTCACTTCTTTGCAGGTAACAGATTCCATCTGATTCAATGGAGGAATGAATCCTGTACATGGACTCCAGAAAAGCCAAACGGGCCATGATGGGGCTGGGACCACACTAAACCCAGGCACTACTTCAAAGACCTCATTCTAACCATCTTTTGAAGCATCTCACTCAATTCTGCCCTTGATACTCATATGTATACACAGTATATGACTGCATATGCACATTTGCCTACACATGCATTTTATTAATCACGTTATAAAAACCTATAATCCTGTCACAGATGGCAACATTCATACAATGGGAAAGGTTTATTTGCTTTTCTGTGTAATAAAGAATTAATAATATTGCCATCACTTGTCTTTGAGAAGCACTACAGCTCAGCTGCCATCTGCACGTTGTTGTTTTAAGTTTAAACCAGGCTAGGCAGGGTTTAAATTAGGCTCAGGCTGCACACAAAGGCTATTTCAATTAGGGAAATCTCAGCTTTAGTGTCATACTGCATCAATATTTTATCCCATGTTTAATAACACTCCCTCATAATCAGGAAACAAAGGCATCTATCTGAAATATGCACATTTAGAGAGCTGCTGACACAATGTGGGGGACTTGGAAGGATATTCTAGCTGGGAATGAATTCAACTTGGGGCAAAATTCAGCAATAATGTTTAAACAGGGGGGAGCTGAGTACATTAAACATGCCCACAAAGGTCTGCAACAGAGCCCAGCTTTGCTCCACCACTTATTTCAAAGACAAGACCAGGTCCAGGCAGTGCAATGGAAGATAAACATTAATTGCTAGGGGGTTTGTATTTGAGTCCCAAGCAGGGAGCCCTTTGGGGGAACCAGGGAGGAGATCACTGTGTAATTTAGCATCATGGGAAAATGAGCCATGGGAAAGCAGCAGAAAATGTAAAGGTGTCCATTGGTAGCATTTCAGTAGCTTTTGGAGATAGCATCATAGAATTATAGAATGTTTTAGGCTGGAAGGGACCTCTAGAGATCACCTGGTCCAACCTCCCTACTAACTGCTATTGTTATGGGTTTAATTACTGTTAACAGGATTATGATCAGTATTAATACAATAAAATATTGTATAATGTAAAATACTAGTAGTAATAATAATAGTAGGAAGAAAGAAAAGGAGAAGGAAAAGGGGAAGGGGAAGGGAAAGGAGAAGGAGAAGAAGAAGGAGAGGGAGAGGGAGAAGAAGGAGAAGGAGGAGAAGAAGGAGAAGGAGAAGAGAACAGATGTGGCTGCCTGTGGTGATCAGTAACTTTAAATCAAGAAAGAATTTCTGATCTAAAAATATCCTTGTCTCACCTCAAAATTATTAGATTTCCAGAGAAACTACCAGAGGGATGGTGACCACCTCTCATGGAGGAGACAAAGCTGTGTGACCAGCCATTAACATCCATGAAATCAGAAAAAATCCCCATGCTAGAGGCTGGCATTCATCTTCTGAGCTAATAACATGGCATTGTTTATCAAGAACAACACATCACAGCTTAATGGTGTTTGTCTTTTGTTTAAAGGAGCCATTAAGATAAATCTAAACTTAATTAGCCTCACATTGTCCACAGATTAAGGAAATAACCCAGCTTGTTGGTGGGCAAGTGGAGACCAACTGGTGACCCTCATGACTCAGGTGCCACCTTTTCTGCCAGCAAAATGAGGTTCATAATCCCTCTGCAGCCCTGGTCTGGAAAGTCCTCCAGTCAAACACATCATTAATTTAAGAAGAGCTTAAATGAGTATGTTGGCCTAATTAATTCCTGATGGGTTCATAATCTGGGCTAAAGTGAGTGGTGCTGCACGAGTCTGGGTCAATTAAAGTGCTGAACTGGGGTGAGATCTGAGCCAAAATCACTTAGATCAACAGGAGTCTCTGCTCAAATGCTTCTGAGCCACCTGCATTATTCATTGTAGTGCTCAGGTGGGACCAAACACCTTGGGAAGGACAAAGCATTTGGTGCCCCACAATCTTTCCCACCCAGCACATCAAAATCTGGGAGAGAAATGGGCTCACCTGTTGAAAAAAACACTTTGAAGTCAATATTTTTGTCCATCCCAAGATGTGCAGAACACCAAGTTTAGGAAATGGGTTTCAAAAGCTGGAATTTCCATAGAGATCAGTGGCTGTACAAGGAGATATGTGGGTGGAAATATGCAAGCAAGAATTAGAAATGATCCTGCCTCTTCCTCAGCACCTGCACTGTGACATTAGAGACAAATATGGAGAATATCACATCTATCCTATTGACAGCCAGCTAAATATGAGCCCAGGTGGCCAAGAGTCCCCATCCCTGGAGGGGTTTCCAAGGCTGGAGATGTGGTGCTGAGGGACAGGGGTTAGTGGTGCCCTGGCAGGGATGGGGAATGGTTGGACTCGATGATCTTAAAGGTCTCTTCCAACCAAAATGATTCTCTATCTGTCCCATCACCTATAATTCCACCATATAAAACCACAAACCACAATTTCTAAAGCAGACATAGAAATATCATAACTCTCCCACCCATCCCCTGCACAGTTCCCTCCATCCCCTTATTTTCTGTGTCCTCCAGGGTCCTTTGCTCTTGGTTTTCATTTCCTTGTGCTGCTCTTATTAGAGGTCACACCATAGAGGCATTCTGCTGAGGGGAGCAGGAGGAACAAAAGGCTCCTCAAAGGAGACAGATAATTCATATCTTTTTATTGTTTATTAAATTGGACAGGAAAATCAATTTTAATGAACACTTTCGAGGCGTTTCTAGTGCACTCATGAGGTAAGAAAAGAGTTAGTAACAGGAGCTGGCAGATGTGAAATGACAGATAATTCTCTAAATAATTATTCAGATGCTGGAGAAAGCCTCAACTTGAGCAGATATTTTGCCCTGGGTTTCTATGCACTGGGTACTCCAGGAGGGGTGGTTTGTCACCAGGAAGAAAAGACAGATGAGGCTGAAGAGCTTGCACAGTAAAATTCCTTCTGCCCACTCAAATGAGAGTTCTGAGGTGGAGTTTTGAGTTCATTTACTTGGGAGCTTCCTAAAGCACCTTTTTGCTGCCTCTTCTCCTGGAAGCACTGAGAGAAAAGCCAGCCTGGGGGATGTGTTGAGCAATAGATTTAAAGTAGGGTCAGACTTGGATCCATTTTTCTGCTGCCTTTCTGGTTTCTGACTAAACGATGCAATTTGGAGTTACTGTCTTAAAATACTTTGAATTTAGTTGATTATTTTTACGTTTGGGTTTCTGCCAGAGATCAGATCCCCTAATAGCAGAGGGATAATAGAAGTAGGGCAAAAGTTTTCTTATCAGGAGTTAGAAGACACAGTAAATACAAGGGCTGGATGGGCCCCAAGACTCACAGTCCTCAGATAAACAATTTATTAACTCTCCCATGGACTTGCAGCCCCAAATCTGCCCCGTTGACACTGCAATAACCACCACAGATATTGCATTGATGCATCAACCTGTGGGCCCAAGAACTGTCACTGGACCTGACACCACCTGAGATAATTTCAGCTCCTTTTAGCTGTGGCAGCAAGTGCCAAACCGTCACAGAATTATTGCCAAAATATGGTTTAGGCTTAGTTTTACTTTGTGTGATTATGTAGTAGGAGGCATGCTGTCAATTATAAGTAGTAATGTGCAGTTATTCTGTAGGGAATCAACTACCCCTGCATCTGATGACCACTTTTTATCCCATGAAAATGGATAATGGGATTGGAAATGGGATTTCCCATGAAATCCAGCCCAGTGACTGGGACAGGGGCAGCCCCAGGGGTAGCTGGGTTACTGGGAAGCCCCAGAATCCCAGTGCTCAGCTCCTCTGGCCCCAGCTGCCTTAAAGCACAAGGACAGCAAAGGCCCCAAAAGTTCTCTTCAAACTTTCCAGTTGTTTTTTCATAGCTCTGGAAATTGCTGCTCAGCCTCTAGAGAGGAGATTATTTCCTGAACCCTCAAATCAAGCACTAAAAAGTTACTGGGAGGATAATTTGCTCTTTAATGTAAAACACTGAGAAAGTGCAGAGGCAACAAGAAAGGAATTAAAGCAACTTAACAACACCCAATTCATGCACACACACAAGAAAATAAAAATAAGAATCCTGAAAGTAGATTTCAGAGCCTTTATATTGACAGGGAAAGATTCCACAGCCCTAATCCAGCATCTGTTATCTCTCCAACCATGCTGCAGTGAATTCCCTCTGCTCTGGAGGGAACTGTGATTTGAAAAATACCACTATTAATTGATTCCACAAATTAACTGCTAATCCAAGAGTCCTGATTATGATTAGTCTGCTAATCAATTTATTTGATAGAAAGCTTTTTAAATTTTTTCCAAATTACAGCTCAGCTCCTCTCTCCCTCTTTTTTTCTTCACTCCTTTCATCTAATTAACTGTTTCTCCTAGCAGCAAAAAGCAAGAGCTTCCCTCTCTTAATTGCCTCTTGACCCTTCCTCACTCTCCAACGTGGCTGCCTTTAGAGGTTCTTCATCAAAATGCTATCAAGGAATTAAAAATATTGTTTGGCCCCGAGGAAACTTCGCAGCATGTCTGTGAATCCTTCCCAGCTATATTTACACAGCTTTGGGCTGCCCTTCACTTAAGAGATGCAGATGAACAACCTCCCTGGTGGCTCTGCAAGAGCTGGGTCAGGAATTGCTGATTAAAACCCCAGCATGGAGAAGTTTGCTGTGGGACAGGGAGATGTGGAGCTGCTGGAGCAGCTCAGAGGTCCTCAGCCAGCTGAGGAGTCTTCTTGAAGATGTCTTGGCAGGTTGTAGGACTGACCTTCAACGTGTGCTGGAGAGCTGGGGCAGCAAGGAGGGGTGGGTGCCTCAGGAAAGGGCACAGAGAGATAGGAGAGCAGAAAACACAGTGAGTTGCTGTCACACCATGTCTGATGGTCTTTCCCAACTCCATCCTCCACCAGATGGGTGGATGTCCAGAGTGCACTAAGGCTTCCCATGCTCTTCCTGATGGTCCAACCCAAACCGTTCTAGGATTCTACGATTCCTCCAGGTGAGATCATAGAATCACCATGGTTGGAAGGGACCTTCAAGATCATCTAGTTCCAACCCTCCTGCCATGGGCAGGGACTCCTCCCACTACATCAGTTGCTCACAGCCCCATCCAGCCTGGCCTTCAAAATGTCCAGGGATGGGGCTTCCAGCACCTCTCTGGGCAACCTGTGCCAGTGTCTCCCCACTCTCCTGGGCAAGAACTTCTTCCTAATGTCTCATCTCAATCTCCTCACCTCTAGTTTTGACCCATTCCCCCCAGTCCTACCACTACCCGACAGCCTCAAAAGTCCCTCCCCAGCTTTCTTGCAGCCCCCTTCAGATCCTGGAAGGCCACAAGAAGGTCCCCTGGGAGCCTTCTCACTGCATTGTTCTGGTGCCCAGCAGCTGCAATCTCCCAGAGCCAGTCTGATGTAAGGAAGCAGCCACAATCCCCATGATTAAAAGGACTATGGATTTTTTTCCCCAAGTACTAAGTGCTCCCTCCCTTTTCCTTTAGCAAGTGGCTCTATAGTAGGTGGGCAATTGAAAGCCCGGGTGAGAATTCTCTTTTCTGTATAAATACCCATTTCAAATAGCAGGTGTTTACAGCCCTGCATTTCAGAGTAGCTGAAATGTTCTCTCCATGCAAAGAGAAGAAGGCCATGCCATTTTCCCCATGAATGGAGAGCACATGTGCTGATGACAGGCACAATGCTCAAGTGCTCCATGAGCAATTCCAGCTTGAGTCATCTGATAGCTCTAACAGCCACAAATTGCAGCAATGTGCCAAAAGGAGGGTTTTTTCCTCTAGTACACAAGCCACTGAAGCACGAGGTAGAGGTGAGCACATTCTGGGCCACGATGCATTTCTGGGTGCTAATCTGAGCCAGCTCTGAGAGTCTAGGGAGAAAAGGGACTTTGGAAAAGAGTTTTCCAGCATGGATTTAAAAATTTGGGACTGGTTGCTATAGAAAGAGCAACTTGAGGCCGTTTCCTCTTGTCCTGTCACTTGTTCCTTGGGAGAAGAGCCCGACCCCACCTGGCTCCAACCTCCTGTCAGGGAGTTGTGCAGAGCCAGAAGGTCTCCCCTGAGCCTCCTTTGCTCCAGGCTCAACCCCCCCAGCTCCCATCTCTGCTTGGTTTTTCCCCACCACTCCGTGTCTCTGTTTTTCCACAGCTTACTTTGTTCTTCAGTGTTTTGTCTGCATAGTTTGTCATCTCCTCAAGACATTTATACTGGCTCTGGTTGGTATTTGTATAGATCCAAGTGCAGCAGCATTGACAGCTTTCCTGAGGCACTGGGGTCTAACACTGACAGCACAGGAGATATCTCCACCTTGTGATGATCATCTCCTGTCTTCCATCACTTTGTCACTGAGTTCAACTGAACCCTGGGACTCATCACTTTTTAAAGAAGGAGAATATATTAGTCTCAATCAAGAAATCCATCCATTTAGAGCCTGAATTACTGATGTGCCATTTAAGCTCAGCCTACACATACAAACATGTTTTAAAATCCTAGGTGAGAACCTCAAATTTACACCTCTCCAGGGCAACTTTCCACCCATCTACTCATTCTTACCTCCTCTTAGTTCCAGCTCAGAGCCAAATACCAGAGTTGCTGTAGGTTGTACTCACAGTATTGGGTTTCCCATTAATGGTAGGGCTGAAAAGCTGCTCATTGATTGAGCTGCATTACCAAGATAATGACTAGATGGTTTTCATTCAGGGGTTTCTAATGAAAAATGGCTTCACCCTTCATTAAATTGTCAGAGTCAAGTGGTGCTGTATTTACAGGAATCTCACACACAAAAACCCCAGTCCCTGCCTGGCAGAGGATGCCTCAAGAGCACACTCAGCTCTCACACAGTCCCAGCATGGTGGGGTTGGAAGGGACCTCTGGAGATGCTCTGGTCCAACCCCCCTGCTCCAGCAGCTCCCCCAGAGCAGGGGGCCCAGCAGTGTGTCCAGGCAGCTTTGGAAAACAAACCCACAAAAAAAATCCCATCTCACTTTCCTCTGGTGGTGTCCCTTAGACAAAGAGCTGCCAACCCAGCAGCCTGGGATGAGCTCTGGTCTGGGTTCCCTTGGAGGGAGGGAACAGAGTGATGCTTTTAATCTTTCTGAAGCTGCAAACCCAGGATCAGCTGCTGTGCTACCTGGAGCACAAAGCAATTTGATTTTCAGTCCCTGGTCCCTGCAGCATGTTGACTCCAGAACTCTTTGCTGAGGGAATCTCTGTGTGCACACATGGCCCAGCTGCCAGGAAGACCAATGTTCCTGCTGCTGAAGGCACTGGGGCCAAGCCAAGGCAGGGCTGGTGTTACTGAGAGGAAAACCCAGCAAAGCCCAAGGGAATGATCCCAATCCTCTGTAGTTCCAGAGGACTGAGATGGAGAAAGGGACAATTCTTTTTCCTTCTGCTCTTCCATTTTTTTCTGCAGGTCACTCTGTCCCTGAAGAGAAGAGGTTGATTCTCCTTTGGCACTGGCCCAGGCTGCCCAGGGAGGTGCTGGAGTCCCCATCCCTGGAGGGGTTCAACAAACAGGTAGATGTGGGGCTTTGGGACATGGTCTGGGGGTCAGGGAGATGTTGGATGAAGGTTGGACTTGATGATCCTGGAGGTCTTTCCAACCTAAATGATTCTGTGATTCTTCTCTGCCAATGATGAGCATCCTCTGCCCTTCACATCTCTTTGGTTTCTCTCTCCTCAGCTCTGTGATGACAACAGATCCCCTCCTGGCCATATGAAGTGCTCAAGGATCTGCCATATTTTTCCAGACAATTTTGGAAATTTTTTTTTAAAATAAATATTTTTTAAATTTTGGAAATTTTTTTTTTTTAAATGGACTTTTTTTTTTTTAAAAAAAAAAAAAGCAAAACATACCAAGGAAGCCTCAAATAAACCCCATTAATTTCCAGAGAAGTCTCTTGCTCACTTGCTCAGATCTTGCCCTTATTGCAGCCCTTCTGAGCATCATTTCTGAGCACGTGGCTCATGTTTGGTCCCCAAGTGCTTATCCCTATTTTACATGCAGTCCTGGGCACTGAATTAAATCACTTCTCCCTTCCTCACCTTTCCAGGCCTGTGCCTTGCCCAGCAGCGAATTTTCCCTCCTCAATTAACCTCATGTTATTTCATTCCTTGGGCAGAAATACCTTAGACTGCAAAACAAATGTCCCTTCTGATACTGTTTGCTCTTCTCATAATTACTTCATTACACCTTTTATTTTTCCCTTTCATTTTTATGGGATGGCCAAAAAGAAGCAGCCTAGCATTATTAATTAAATGTGGCCTTAAAATAAACCCCTGTAAAACTCTAATAATGTTTTTATGCACAGAATTTAATTCTCATTGATTTTGGAGCAGGTTATGTCAGCAAGCTAGAGGAAGTTGCAGGATTTTTAATAAGAATTTTATTTTCTTGCCAGGATGGTGATCTAGGAGGAGAAAAGATTCTACAGGAAACATTCGGGGGAAAACAAAAAGGCACCAAAAATGCAGAACAACAACAAAATTAAGAGTGAGGCAAAGTGGAAGAAAGAAATCATAGAATCATTTAGGTTGGAAAAAACCTCTAGGATCATCAAGTCCAACCTTAAATGAAAGAAAGAACATGAAATTATTGCCAGAAATAAACGTGGGGCTTTCTATCCTTACGTGCAGGGACAAGTAATTAAAAGCAGGACTAAGATAAGACTTTGGTTTTTATTTGCCTTCAAGAGAAACCCCAAATGTAGTCATAAAAACAAATAAACAAACCGAGAAGTAGCCTGTTGAGAAATTAATTGAAATATTTTATAATTTAGGGAATGATGCAATAATATAATTTTAGGACCACTAACCCTGGATTGGAAGCATCTGGCCCTGTAATAAAAATGTTCATTTTGTAATATTTTTACTTCCCTCAACACTAATAGAGAAACAGAAGAGCAAGAGCAGGAGGGTGAGACGTGTTTAATGATAGAGATTAAGGGAACTACACCAATATTAGGCAAGGATTTGGTGCCTGAATCCCCATTCCTATGTGCTGTGGATATAAAGAGGGGGGCAGAGGAGATGTAGCAGCATTTAGGAGCAGACCTGGGTGTTAACCTCACCCAGACAACAACTCACACCAGCTGGGAAGCTGCTCCTGGGATGATCTGACAGCCATAAATATGTGAGATACTTGGAGGCTTCTCCCATGAGTGAGCATTTAGGGGAGAGCAGCAGCAGGCAGTGGAAACCCACTGGCAGCAGGGAGGCTGCCCAGTAAAAACTGATATTAGCTGGGGCTTATTCAGGCTTTGAAAGCAGGTTTCCAAGGCTGCAGGGAGGGACATGTCTGGGATCCCCAAGCTGAGAATCTTGCTCTGAAAAGCCATAAGATTTCTTGGTAAGTACTAATCACATCACAGTGCTGCTTAACTACCCAGGGATTTATACACGTGTAGGAGAAGGCACCAGCAGCCTGGATGTGTCAGAAGGACCTTGAGGGGCTGGAGCGTGGCCAGAGAAGGGCAACGGAGCTGGGGAAGGGTCTAGAGCAGGAGTGTGGTGAGGAGCAGCTGAGGGAGCTGGGGGGGTTGAGCCTGGAGCAAAGGAGGCTCAGGGGAGACCTTCTGGCTCTGCACAACTCCCTGACAGGAGCTTGGAGCCAGGTGGGGTCGGGCTCTGCTCCCAGGTGACAGGAGAAAAGGAAACAGCCTCAAGTTGCCCCAGGGGAGGTTGAAGTTGGACCCAAGGAACAATTTGTTGCTGTGCAGGGCTGTGAAGGGCTGTGCCAGGCTGGGCAGGGCAGTGGTGGAGTCCCCATCCCTGGAGGGGTTTCCAAGGCGTGGAGATGTGGTGCTGAGGGACAGGGGTTAGTGGTGCCCTGGCAGGGATGGGGGAACGGTTGGACTCAATGATCTCAAAGCTCTCTTCCAACCAAAATGACTCTATATACATCCATATATAAATAGCCATATACATACACCTATTACATAAACTCTTATGTATCCCCACACCTGCTGAGGGGTCTCTGAGCCAGTAGGAACGCTGGAAACCTCCCACTTGGCTTCATCTGCTGAGAACGTGGGCTCTGGGCTCGTGTGTTTGCAGCTGGGGGAACATTACAGCCTCCTCTGTGGCTATAGGTGAAAGCAGAGAACCACGTTTCACTCCTAATTTGTCCCTGCCACCATAAAGCTCAGGCTGGGAGAGGCATTTACTGTGCAGGCTGATGAGTGATTAGTTATACAGGGATGTTTTTATACTCCTGGAGAGATGTTCCACTGAGTGGCTGCAACTGCATTTTGATTCGATAATTGGGTTTGAAGGACCCTTCAATCTATGGAAATGCTTCTCAGCCTTTAGAAAAGGTGGTTTAAAGCCCCTTTCTGTTTGATTTTTTTTGACAGCTGCTGGAATCGTTGCAGGAAGAGATCAGAGAATCAGCTGGGAAAGTTCCTGGGAAGTTGGATGTCCTTGGCTTCCAAGGAAATGCTTCACCAAGACAAAGAGTGTGTTGTGGACTCTGTGCCTGCCTCCCACTGGTCTCCAGGCTGGAGAGGACAACATGACCTTGCCCAAGGCTTGTGGCTGCAGTTCTTCTTCTCATCTATCCCTGGAACTTCTCAGCCAGGCTGGGCAGCCAGGGAACAGCCTCCTCCTGCCTTGCAGGTGTCCTTGGGAAGCCTGCTGCCTACCAACCATTCCCTGGATTTTTGGCTGTTATTTCCCCAGAAAAAGGATGTATCCTGTGTCACCTTTACCTCTGGAACAGGTAAAAGTCAATAAAATCTATATTTGTCCAAGAATTCATGGTGCAGTAACACACATATTTAGGCAGAAACAAAATAAAATCATTCATCCTTCTCACTTTCTCTGCCCAGCTCTGGGTCTATTCCTTACCTCTAGTCCTGACCAATGTATTTAATTGGGTTTTAATGAAACCAGGACATCATTTTCCACTCCTGATATATTGACTGTTGCCTTCTCATCTACTCAGCAACACAAACTACCAGGAAACTTGTTTGGCACCTAAATTGCTATAAACACCTACAAGTAGCTTAAGTGCCCATTTAACATAAAACATTCCTCTTTATTTAACAGGTGAGGATTTTTTTTTTATATATATTTGAAGATTAAAATACAAAGAGGAAAACTTAGAAGTTTATTTCTGTGATTTTAGGGGTTTTTTTGGTCAAGGCCAGGCTATCCCCAAAGGAGCTCTGGAAAAAAACAACATAGTTTTCTTTCCAAATTGGATTCAATACTCTTGAGTGGGATTTTAGCATCAGCTGGTAGCATAAGGCTGGGCTGGCTCATTTCAGATTGGATTTTGCTTCAAAACTGCTACTGCAGACAGGAAAATCTGTAAAGCAATATTGGGATTTGGGCAGGTGGACTCCAGCTGGTCTGTTTGCTGTCTAAATCAAGACTAGACTTGGACATTTTGTTACTAAGACATAATGTGTTGAGCTAATTACACTCAGAAAGCAGATACACTTCTCCTCAGTGATGAGACAGGAGCATCTTGCCCTCCTCTCGTTTCCCTAACACACATATCAGGCAGTTTTGTGGCTGTTTAATGTGCTTTGCTGCTTGGGGCTATCAGTCAGAGAGTCAATAATAGGCATGATTTTGCCTTCAGGCTTCTGCCAGCCTTGGAGAAGAGCTTCACCAGCAGTTCCTTGAGAAGTCCTTAGACAGAGACTCTGTAGTTCTTCAGTTTGTATTGAATTCAGTTCCACTGAACTGGTCTCTCAGGCCTTGTGCATATGATTTGCAAGGCTTGATGATGGTATTAATGAAAACATACAGGTCCACAGCACTGGGGTTGTTCAGCTTGGGGAAGAGGAGGCTGAGAGGAGACCTCATTGATCTCTACAGCTCCCTAAAGGAGGTTGTGGTGAGGCTGGGGTTGGGCTCTTCTTACAAGGAACTAATGACAGGACAAGAGGTGATGGCCTCAAGTTGCTCCAGGGGAGGTTTAGATTGGACATGAGGAAGAAGTTCTTTGCTGACAGAGTGGTCAGGGACTGGCCCAGGCTGCCCAGGGAGGTGCTGGAGTCACCATCCCTGGAGGGGTTCAACAAAGGAGTAGATGTGGGGCTTTGGGACATGGTCTGGGGGTCAGGGAGATGTTGGGATGATGGTTGGACTTGCTGATCCTGGAGATCTTTTCCAACCTAAATGTTTCTATGATTCTATGTTCAAATGGTCCTGCTATTTCATTGCAATAGATCAATATGTTACCCCAAAGAATACCTAAAAATACTGATTCCAACATCTTCTCTTTCTATTTTCCAGCTGCACTATAATGCCAGCTCCACGAGCTGCATCTTTTCCTTGCTGGAGCTGATCCTTGTTCACAGAACCAAGGCTGCTTTAATCATTTCATAGCTCAGCCTGAGCTGCTAGAAACAGCTTCACAAGAACATGACTCAGGCAGAGAAAGGAAAGGAACACGTTCTGGCAGGAGACAAAAAGAAAAGCTTCTATGGAATTTGCTTCAGAGTCAAAATATTGTGCAGCTGCTCCCCAGAGAATGTTCCATCCAAAGCCACTCACTACATGTGGAACCTTCAGACTCCATTTGATGAGAGGGTAACCCAACTGATCCTCACACTCTGCTATGGATTTTCCTTTTACAAGAGTTCTACCACCACTTCAAAACATGTGCAACTCCAAGGCCGTGGCAAAAAAAGCAGCAATAAGAGCAAAAGCAAACCTACAAAGAAAAAGGACAACCCTCCATTGGTATTTTAATTAATTATCTACTGCAAAGTGAACTTCAGGTGATGTGTGTCTTGTGGGGAGTGTAGACAACATGAACACCACTCAATATTGCAAAACATTCCCTCCTCACTTTGGATAATAAATCCCCTTACAATCAGAGTTGCCCATCTCTCTGTACACTTTGTTTCAAGCAATGGTTACCTGAGAAATGGATCCAGATTTCAGAGGCAAGCTCCAGATTTCCCAGGCAGAAAGTTTCGTGGTTCCCAGTTGGATTGTCTCCTCCAAGTCCAATATCTCTGAAAGAAAAGATCAATCCACTGAAGATGGTTTTAAACTGTTAAAATATCTCTGTTCATAACCAAATCACTCACTTCCCTTTTTAAATAACCTGCTTCCTTTTGCCCATCTCTGTTATTGTGAAATGGGGGATATTATTTAGCTTAGATTTATTCCCATGACACTAAACCTTCTCATTGGAATGAGACATGGTCTGGGGGTCAGGGAGATGCTGGGACGAAGGTTGGACTCGATGATCCTGGAGGTGTTTTCCAACCTAAATGATTCTCTGATCTACCCTTTGTGTGTGCAGTGCAATAAAATGCATCCACACTCCACAGTTGTAATATGCTCTTTTCAAAGAGCTTCTGATTTTCTCTCTCTAAATCCTGATGGAAAGCAAGCATGCCTCAGTAAAGTTGTGTTCATCACCCCAGCAGATTCTTCTCCTCCTCCTCTAGGCAGAGATGATGCACCTGATGAAGCCAATTCCAATGTAAAAACTCAATTTGACTTCAGGAGATTTTTATCTTCCCTATTTCTTTAGCTGTTTTCTCTCTCCCTTTCTCTGTGTCTCCTCACATATGCACTTGTCAACAAAGGTGAGACCATGATAAAAAAGCAGCAAAATAGGAATTTTAATAGTCAGCCATAGATTCTTCATGTGCTACTGGCACTAAGCTAAAGCTGAGTCAACATCCTGACATGGCTATGTGTGTATGAGGATATATATGTGTTTATATATATATATAATTATATATAGAAGTGTATATATAATTATATATAAAAGTGTATATATGTCTATTTATACACATAGATATATGTATATATATAGTTATATATAAAAGTGTGTATATATGTGTGTATATGTTTATATAATTATATATAAGTGTATATATGTGTGTGTCTATTTACACATATACAAATATATAAATAAAATTATAATGATATATACAAGTGTATCTATATGTGTGTCTATTTATACACATACAATACAGAGCCATCTCCATGCTGAATTATTTGTGGCAGCCTCAATTATCAGTCATTTTCAGGCTGGGGGCATCACACTAACAATACTCCCTACAAACATCAGGGGTTTCCAAGGAGTTTTCATTCATTTCTTTCCCCTAACACAGATATAGATAAGAATTCCTCTTTTCTCATTCCTTCTTTTCTCATGTATTTGGTTTTTGATGAGTCTGAACGTGGGGGGGTTTTCCACCCTGCTCTTGAGATGGTTGAATAAAAGAGAAGATTAATGCCAAAAAAAAAAAGAAAATGAGCTCGCTGCTCTTTCCCATTTTGTGCCTTATTTATATTAATAATTGAATACACCTAAGATTACTTTTATTGAGGAAACACTAAATGTTTAATAAGCCAATGAGCAGTCCATCATAAAAGTAAGTGCTCCTTATAAGGCTTTGTGGGGGGGGGGAAAGCTGTTTTGGCTCTAAATCATCATGGGGACACTTTATTGCCATTGCTGTGTCATTAACACCCCCATTACTCTGCAGTGGGATGAGGTAACTCCAGAGATATAATGAGATCTGAGCAGACAATATGCAGCAGCATAAAACAGGGCAGCTCTGGTGCTCAGATTGAGCTTGGAGGCCAATAAGAGAGGAATAAATCTTTATTTATTTTTTTTTTTCTACCCTGCTTCAGCTTTGGTGGTGCTGCCACCTCCACTCATGCTGGAATTAAGCAGGTATCTCTTGTCAGCCCATCACATGAGAGGTCCAAGCCCTTGATTCAACGTGGTTAATAATGGATGGAAAATGTCAGCATCTCGTTGAGGCCAAGGCAGGGGGTTGGATTTTGAACCCAGGGAACAAAAGGATGAGCCCAAAGTGAAGGAAATAAATGAAAAGCATATTAGCAATGTAAAGGAAGCAGAAACACAGAGATGAGGGGGAAGCAAAGATATTGGTGGTAAGTTAAGGGTTTGTCCTGCAGGTTGACACGACTGCATAAAGAAAATCCCCATTTCAAGCAGCTCTTTGGGAAGAAATGGCTTCGGGAAGAAGAGGAGGTGGGTGCCATGAACTCACCCCTCTCTAATGACTGCAGTAGCTAATGAAGGACCTGCTCAAGGGGACTGATGGATCCTATTAATTGATTTCCAGCATTTCCTCATGAATAAACCAGTCCACAAACCCATCCCAGGTGCTGCAGAAGGATGGCCCTGCAGACAAGTGACCAGGAGCCTGGGCCCCACCTGGCTCCAGCCTCCTGTTGGGTCTTCAGACAAGTGCCTCTGATCACAGCACAGTTTGGGAAGGGCACGTTTTGGTGCTATTCAAGCCTAAATTCTTTCTACTTTTATGCTGCTGAGCAACAGTGGTGTGAGAATTAGACCCACCAAGCCTTGGGCAGCCTACGTGGTAGCAGCACTGATGTGACCAAAGGTCATGCATGGTGGCCACCAGCAGCTTTTAGCCTGGTGTCTGCAGACTGGGGACCAATTTTGGAGCCGGTGCCACTGAAATGACTTCACAAGTGCTTTAAATGCTTCTTCTGACTTGACCCCAGGAAAAGGAGTGAGATGTTTGCTACTAGAGCTAATTGCTCAGGAAATTGCTGCCTAGGGTTGGACAGTTTAGAGCCAGCAACTTCCCAGCTAGAGGGAGAGAGGATAAGAGCAGAGATTAAAATAAAACAGAAACTTCTCCCTGCTGGGTCTCCTCAGCTAAATGCTGGAAGGAATCAGGTCACAGCAGCATTTGTGTTGAGGATGGGAGCCCATCAGGAGGAGACCTGCTGTGAGCCCCTGCAGGAGGTGCTGGAAGATCTCTGCACTTGGCACTTTCATTACAGCAAGGAGTTCTCTGATGAAAGAGCAGCCCTGCATCATCCCCAGCTAAAAGGCTTTGAAGGGCTGGTTCATCCCTCAGTTTGCCAAGAGTTTCTGAATGCTGGGGTCCAAGATTCACCTCTGAGAGGCAATGAAAGATTGTTGTAGAGGGCACGTCTGTGACTGAGAAGATTAAATTCCTCTGATGAAGGCCTCTGACTCCCAGGAAGCAGCAAATAAGGCAGTGAACCCTTATCTTGGTGTTATCAGTTTTCTGATCAGCTAAAACAGGAGCTTCAGAAGGGGGAAAATGTGCTTTTGTCATGTTTGAAGATGATTGCTGCAGCTCCCAGCAGGGCAATGCTTACAGCTCTTCCTTGCTCTGATTGTCCTCATTGCCTGGACAAACCCACCCTGAACCAACCCAGTGTGCCAGGCTAAGAGTGTACATCCATCACCCTCCAACACGGGGCACCAAACAGGCCACTTATTTGCCATGTGGGTGCCACTTGGACTGATGCTGGGAGGCAGTTGTGCTATGAAACCCCTCCTAGAAGGACACCTCAGCTTGCACAGTGGGTGGTGGGATCTACAGGAGCCTGGGAGTGCTTCACACACCCGTGAGGAGCAAGTGTCCTCCCTCCCATGGCAGTGCAGGTCCATGGGCCATGGTCATGGGGAGTCTTGTCCTCAAATCCTACCTGAGAGCCTCCTCCCTTGTCTACCTTTCCAGCCTGGCCATCTTCTAGCCTGGAAAGACTGTTTTATCCTGCTCTACATAACATGGAAGCCAAAGCTGCCTGAGACACAACCCCTTATTTAAAAGCCCATCTTCACACACGTGTTCTTGGATGTGCCTTGCTCCACAAACACTAATGCCAGATTAGAGCTGCTTAGGAGGGCTGAGATCTGTGGCAGATGCCTCCTGATGCTCTGAACATGAGCCCACATATGCTGCTCCACAGGGACTTCTCCAACATCCTCTCATCACTTAGGCCAGGTTCCAGATTTAACTACCAAGGCAGAGTTTGTAATGGATCCCATAAATATGATTTCACGGCCATCAAATGTTGCTGTTGGTTCCTGCAGCTTTGGGAAGCAATGTGAGAGTGTTATGAAAATGATAAATCTGTGAATCTGCTGAACCATCTAAAAATGCTGGAAAAATAAGGAGATGTGATATATGCCTCCTCTTGCAGGAGAATTCGCTGCCCAGGATTGATGCAAGTGCTGCTGGTGATTCCTCTTGTCACTGTGGACCCTGGGAATCATATGGAGAAAGGTCCTAAACCTGCCAGAATTGGTGTCTTCTGGCTGCCCAGCTCCAAGTACTCTTCTCTTTTGCTTCCCAGTGTCTTGTCCTGTCACTTGGGAGAAGAGCCCAACCCCACCTGGCTCCAGCCTCCTGTCAGGGAGTTGTGCAGAGCCAGAAGGTCTCCCCTGAGCCTCCTTTGCTCCAGGTCCCTCAGCTGCTCCTCACCACACTTCTGCTCTAGACCCTTCCCCAGCTCTGTTGCCCTTCTCTGGACACACAGATCACTACAGGAGCAATTGCCCACCTCAATTGCTTGATAACATTTCCATTGCTTGAACAACTCAACCCAGAAAGAACTTTGGCAATCACAGGTGTGTGTATGAGCAGGGGTCACTGTGGACACATGGTGGTGGTTTTCAGAGTGTCTCCTTCACCCTCAACGATCCCTCATCTCCATGGTGGGGAAATATTTTTCTTTCCTGCCAATACCCATCATAACCCAAACTTCCCAGTAATCTAAAGGTTGCCTGGGCTGGGTGTTTATGGACTCACACCCAGCAAATATTTGCAAATGTTCTGATATTTGCATTGGGCTCCAGCTGCTAAACACAAGCAGTAGAGACATCCCCGGAATGTCAGCAACCCCAGGGGAGGGCTGAGGACTTAAGGATGGACACCACCTGCAAATGACAGCAGAAAATGGGTTTTAAAGGGAATAAATTAAGGTGAAAACAAATGCCCAGGTGGAAGCAGGGCTTGTGGTGGGAGGAGATAGTGAATGTGTGTAATTAAGGGCAGGATGATCTGCTCCTGCCCCTTCTGCCTCTGTTTTCTAAGAGTGAGGATGCAAAGATGTTGGAGGCTGAAGTTTCTGCTGTTCCAATTGTCTGGTGTGAGTGTGTTATTGTAACTATGACAATAGAGTCAAAATGATGCCCTGACCTGCAGTATCTTTCTCCATAAGCTGCACCAGGAAAACCTGTTCTATGGTGGAGAGTCCACATAAAAGCATAAAGGGAAAAATTAGTTACTAGGGAGGAAAGGAGTTTAATGGACCATATCCAGAGAGCCATGTGGTGCTGTATTATACATAATTCCAGCCCTTCACACTTAGGAAGGATTTATTACCCAATATATCTCATCTCAACCTATTGGGTTCTGCCTCTGAAAAGATGGCAATAAATCTGGCATTGCTATTTTTGATGCTCTGTGCTATGAACATGCATCTCTAGCAAATACTACCCCAGCTTTGGGGTTTGGAGCCATGGAAAAGGGTTTGGAGAAGGCTGCAAGCATGGGCAGCTGGTTTGGGTTTGAAGGGCTGCCAAAAACATATTCTTTTCCCAAACTTGGCTCTTCCAAACCCCATAGATCACTCCTGAGCTTTGCCTTCACTGCTGAAGCAAACAAAACAGCTTTAATGGCTTCAGTAACTTTAGGGGTTGTTTTAGTCAGAATAAAGCGGTGTAATCTTCTCATTTTAAAGCTAGTAAAAGCTCAACCAGGGAATTCATGTGGGATTTCCAGTCTGACCATTATTTACCTGGACTTTAGGTAGTTAAAGCAAAAAAACCATATATATGGAGAAGAGAAAATTCCTAAGGGTTGATTCTGGTACATGAAGGATAAAACAATATGGAGAAGAGAAAATTCCTAAGGATTGATTCTGGTACATGAAGGATGTTGCCTCTAACCCATCACTGGAATCCTGAATCAGAAATCCATGCATCTCAACCCCATTTCTGAAGGTGGGGCTGCTGACTCTACTGCTGGAGCTGTGTTTTCCCCCAGGACATGTTCACTTCTCCCATTTCATGTAATTTCTTTGGGTTCCATCCACACATTATCTTTCCTGCCATGGCACTCTCAATTTCCCCTCTGCACCTAGGACTGGTCCTTGCTGTGATTTATGCATTAGTCCTGGGATATCTCGGGCATCTGTTCTACAGTGCCTCAGCCACAGCCAAGAAATAAAGATACTGTCTTCCCAAACTTAGTGTGTTGTTCATGTAAATCTTATTCTCCTTCCCTCAAGCCTGGCAGGTTATTTGCTACCTATCGTCTCCAACCCCTGGAGTTTGACATTGGGAGTACTTGGAGGTGGGCAGAGAGCTGGTGGGGACACTCTCTGCAATGTAATGCATCCCTCGTGTTGGGAGCTGAGGAAGGAAGAGGAGCCTTGCAGGAGTTCTGGGGGTGCATTAAGAGGAGTGTGGACAGAGGTTCTTCCTCTACTCTGCCCTAGTGAGGTCACCTCTGGAGTGCTGGGTCCAGTCCTGGGTCCAGAGACAAGGAGCTACTGGAGGGAGTCCAGTGGAGGCTACAAAGATGCTGGTGGGACTGGAGCATCTCTGTGCCCAGCAAAGGCTGAGAGCCCTGGGGCTGCTGAGTTGCAGAAGAGAAGCCTCAGAGGGGATCTGATCAATGCTGTTCAAGAGCTAAAGGGTGGGGGCAAGAGGCTGGGGCCAGACTCTGGTCAGTGGTGCCCAGGGACAGGACAAGGGGCAGCGGGCACCAAGTGGACCCCAGGAGGTTCCATGTGAGCAGGAGGAGAAACTTGGCAAATACCAAATTTAGACAATATTTTATATTCCTCTGACCAACCAACCAACCAACCCTTCCTCAGAGCTCTGCTTCTCTTGCTCTGTCTCGTACACTCGCTGGCATTTCATCTCGGGCTGTTCCTCGCTGGCATTTCCAGCTGCAGCAGAGAAAAGATGAGTGCCAATAACTTACACTGAAGCATTACTGAGGAGCAGTGAATAAATCCAGGCAGAAGGCTGAGGCGTGTAAGCAGAGCCATCCCCTGAGCCTGCTCACATCACTCAACCTCCTTCCCTGCGTGTAAGACAGAGGCTAAGAGCAGACAATAGTTGCTGTGTGCTGGCCAGGGTTACTTTTCTCAAAAAGATGTTGGTTGCATCAAGTGCTGGGGCCTGAGTTGTGGCCCCCAAGCTGGAGTTGACCCATGGACAAGTCACAACCCAGCAGAATGGTTTGTTTCCCCCATTGGCTTCAGGCCAGAGGCAGAACCTGCCCCACTTGTGTCTCTGGGGCTCCACCTCACCCAGGTGGTTGTGACTGGGGTGGTGGGTGAGGCCAGGGCTATATCAGCCAGGAGCCATGGGTTGGAGGAGCTCTTTGTTGGGGCTGGTTGCATCTTGCTGAGCTTTCTTGGTGGTGTCCTTCCACCAACTCTCTGTCCATCAGGCCATGCCGGCACCATAGTGGGCAGTGGAGGAGCTGGGCCCACAGGAACCTATGGCAGGATAGTTTGAAAGAAGACTCCTGAGGAGATGTTGCTGAGATCAGCCTTGGTCTGTGTGACCAGGGACTGATGGCAGCAGAAAATGAAGATGGCTGAACCAGCACAACCACTCCACCTTTTCTCCTGGCCCTTTGAGCACACTGGATTAGGGTAAGTCACTGATATGTGCTTTTGACTTGGTTTAGTTGATGTCCCTGCAAGTTTTTCTGCTAAAAAAGTACTGATTATCTCTGGGAGAAGTGTTATAGGGAGTATGACACAGGTCAGCTCCAAAACCAGCTCTAATGGCTGCTACACCAGTACAAACCTTTCCATTCAGTGCAGTGAGCACCAAGTGTGGCCTCATGGCAGCTTCTTCAATGTATTTTGGGGATCAGAAGCCTGGAGAAGAGAAGGCTCTGGGGAGACCTTATTGTGACCTTCCAGTATCTGAGGGGGCTACAAAAAGCCTGGGGAGGGACTTTTTACAAGGACATGTAGTGATAGGATGAGGTAATGGCTTCAAACTGGAAGAGGAAAGATTTAGATTGGAAATTAGAAGGAAATTCTTCACTCTGAGGGTGGTGAGACACTGGCACAGGTTGCCCAGGGAAGCTGTGGATGCTCCATCTCTGGAGGTGTTCAAGGCCAGGTTGGATGGGGCTGTGAGTAACCTGCTCTAGTGGGAGGTGTCCCTGCCATGGCAGAAGGTTGGAACTAGATGATCTTTGAGGTCCCTTCCAACCCATTCCATGACATTCCATTGACTGGGAAGGAGTCCTCCTGGTGCAAACCCTGTGCAATTCCATTTTCCAGCTATGAGGAGAGATCAAGTAAACTCTCCAGTGCTGATTTACATCCCAAAGGGGCCACTTCTCATCATGTCTCACCGAGGTGCAGAATTCCAGCACTGAGGAGAGATTAGTCTGTCTTGTCAGTCTATTTGGCAAATAAGGTTGTAGCTGCTTGTCCATGGCAAACAATCAATTGTTGTATAATTAGTTATCTGTTGCACCATTGGCATTAAAGTTCACCAGGTCTGAGCTGCTTCTCTGGCCTCCCCTCTCCATTAGAGCTTCATTCACATTCCTCCCAGAACAGCTTAGTTTGCTTTTTACTTTTAATTAAAAAGGCAAACTTTTGGCAACTGCACGCTCTGGAAATGCAAACAGTCCTTAATTAAAGTGCAATATAGTGCCAAAAATAAGCATAATTAGTTGGGCAGTGCAGCAGTTAACAATGTGCTGCATTCTGTGTACACAAAACCCCCAGAAATTACAAAAGCAGGAGCAGAGTTTAGCAAAAGGAATAAAATAACCATAATAAATCAATGCTGCAGAGTTTTTAAACCCTTTATTTCCCCCATTACAATTATCCCTGTGAGAATCATACCCATTCTCTCACAGCAATGCATTCAAATCTTGATAGTGTGTCTTCGTAGTGGGTGTTGTTAATAATCATGCAACTGCATATTTATCATTGCTTATTCACTCACATCTAATGGAAAACCTGGATGCTGGAGGTATTATTGCACTATATTACTTTGCATTACAGCAATACCCCTAATTTCTTCTGGAGGAGATGGATCCAAGCTGCAAAACTGAGATCTGGGAACTGCATTTCCAAACCCCTCAATGGATGGATCCAGGGCTTTACTTGGACTTATCGGTGTAATTTAAACACTTCCTTTATATGTTAAAGGTTGGTTTGAACTCGGTTATCAAAAGTCTGGGGATAATTGTTCATCTCTTCAAATAGCAAAATCCTTCCAGAAACTCCATTATCTATGAGCCTCCAAATATGCAATTTCATTTCCAGCTCTGAATTCAAACAAGAGCAAAAATACCTGAGATCTTTCAAATGTGGGTGTTCTGAGGAATTCCAGTGTCTTTGCACGTCCTCCTTCCCCCTATTACTTCTTTCTAGGAGTATCTGGTGCTTAAATGGGCTCTGAGCAACCTGCTCTAGTTGAACATGTCCCTGCTTAGTGCAGGGGGTTGGACTAGATGACCTTGAAAGGTCCCTTCCAACCCAAACCAGTCTGGGATTCTGGAGAAGGAGATTCCACAACCTCTCTGGGCAGAGAGATATAATAAATATATCCTAATCCCCCTGCCCAAAACCAACCTGGTGAAGCAGCAATCTGCTGCTGGCCCCTGTGCCTCTGCAGCAGCAGCAACGTGTTTGACAGTCCAGGCTTTATTTGGTCCTATTTTAATTAGATGTCTGCTCGTTTTGAAGTTAATACACTTGTCCAGCTCGTGTTCTGGTGAAAAATATTTCTAATAGATGTGCAGATTTCAGCCTGTAAATCTTGCTCTCAAGCTCTTTATGGGCCCGACTGTTGAAAAGGCAGAAACCTAAAGAGCAAATTAAATTTTGTGGCTGCATTTTAACAGCCAGTATTTTGCTGTTTGCAATTGCTGGCAAGAATGAGGTGACTTGTGCATCCACAAATGGCACTTGGCCATTTGGATTAATAACTGTCTGATCTCCACATGCGAGCGTAGAAGGACAGAAGCAGAATCAACTATGAGGTGCTTTGAGCAAGGTCTAAGAGGCCAGCCCAGCAGAAGTTAATTACTTAATTGATAAAGGCATAAAGAGTCATAACCCAGCCATGATTTTTAAAATAATTTACTCATTTTTATGGTGCTGAAGGAAGCAAAACGGAGCAAATAGTATATAACTCACACATCCCTATTTATAGCCCATTTTTGCTTTGGAACTGAGATCACTCCACATGCCAAGCGAGTTTTTATCTGCTTGTTTTAAACCAAATAGAAACGAAGAGTGAAGTTTCCTGCGTGAATATCCCCACAGCCACCTGGCAGCTGTGGAAAGTGGTGAAAAAACCCCTCATACAAGGACAAACTGAGCACCTCTGTCTGGCACTAAAGAAATTACCTTTGGTGAGACCATTTAAAACACACTTTGTGAATCCAGAGTTTAGCTCAGCCCCTTCATACAAGCACTTCAGCATGATGGGAGCCTGCTCTGCAATTTAGCAGAACACAGGAGCTGTCATCATCCCAGTGAAAGCACAAGGTGGGATAACAACCTAAACATAAATTACTGCTTAGCATAAGACAACCTCCACCATAAAAGCACTCCCTAGCACTGCTGCCTTGCCCGCTTGTAAAAGAGCCTCTAAAAGGGCAATAAAGCCTTTCAGAGGGGAGGCAGAGTAAAAATAACTGCACACATCCACTCCAGTCATACAGGGCAGCTCAACAGGGGTATTGCCATGTGTCTTGGGCATCTTCCTCTGGATGGTGGGTGTTTTTGGTAGAGGATGCACACTATTTCCTCATCTTAAATTCCTGCAACTCTGGAGAAGCTGTGGGTGAAATTCAGAGCTCTTTGTAATCCTGGCTTCTCTTTTACCACTTCATTCTTCCCTTGGACCCAAGAAGAGGGCATGAGATTCTGAGGAATCCCTAATGGGGATGGTTTCCCTCAGAGGATCCCTTCCCATTTCTCTTAGGGAAGTGATTGTCCTCCTGGCCTGGCACTTTGGAGGCTGCACCTCTAATCCTGGGGTCAGTTTTGGGCTCCTCACTCCTATAAGGACCTTGAGGAGCTGGAGTGTGTCCAGAGAAGGGCAACAAAGCTGGGGAAAGGAGGTTGGAGCACGGTGGAGGCCAGGCTCTCCTCTCAAGGAACAAGTATTAGGACAAGAACAAACCAACCTCTGGTTGCACTGGGGAGGTTGAGGTTGGAGCTGAGGAACAATTTGTTGCTGTGCAGGGTTGTGAAGGGCTGTGCCAGGCTGGGCAGGGCAGTGGTGGAGTCCCCATCCCTGGAGGGGTTTCCAAGGTGTGGAGATGTGGTGCTGAGGGACAGGGGTTAGTGGTGCCCAGGCAGGGATGGGTTTACAGTTGGACTTGATCTCCAAGGCCTCTTCCAACCAAAACCATTCTATGATCCTGATCTATGGAAGAGCATTTGATGGGTTTCAGCTACAAGTCTACATCTCTTTTCCCCCTGGGAAGGCAGAAGCAGAGTGCCCGAGGCTTCCAGCGCAGGAGATGATCTCTGATCTCCCACCTTCTCCTTCTGGTAACGATGAGCTGAAAAGCAGCATTCTCCTGAGCAGGAAGGAGAGGACCAGGGCAGGCTCTGTGCCTTGGGCATGACACAGTTTGGAAGAGAAACCAGGGCTGACAAAAGGAACACCCACCACAAAATTACCCTGAGCACCAAGCCCTGTCATGTCCTGATGCTGTTATCTAGAAATGTAAGATTGTTTATTCTTAAAAATAATTTGGCTTCCAAGAGATGAAGAAGAGGAAAATATTTCCTATATATCCTATATATATATATATGTGCATATGTGTGTAAGCAGATATACAGTCCACTGCATAATGTGGTAGATTATCCTCTGTGGAGTAATTGTCTGGTGCATGAAATAAATTAAATAAAACCACTCTTAAATCTCATGGATGATATACCAGAGCTCCTGGTGTGTCTCTATCGGAAGATAAAATGCCTGTGGGAAGCCAGTGTTTAGGTAAAAGCTCTGCAAGAGAAAAATCCTTCTGGAAGAAAGATGCTGCTGCTGCTCTGGAGAAAACTCCCTGGAGCAACCTGGTTTGTAGTGCAATGTTCCTGTTGTTTGTGAACTGTGATTTTGGCTTCTTGGGGATTTTCCAGGGGAAATTTTCTGAGAGGATGAGGGGAGACATCAGCCCTGCAGCTCCCCAAAATGGGTCATGGAGATAAATGTGAAGAGAGGCTCCCCCTGTGGGAGGCTGGATCTCCAGCTGCACCACTGGAGATGTTGCATCAGGGGCATGATGTGGTGAAATGGGGATGTGTGAAGAAACAAGCAGGTCATTGGTTCACACAACAAACCCCTCAGCTCCATCTAATCACCAAACAAAGCTGACAACTCGTTTTGTTTGGGGAAATAATTGGACAAGCCAAATGTCTTGTTTATTTGTCACCCTCCCAAGCCAAGGCCTTGCCAGGGCTGGTGTGAATCAATAGGCACCTTGCTTTACAACTGCCTCGCAAAGAGAAATGGGTCTTGGAGACATTATCGAATGGAATCAGCCTCAGCCTGTTCCTCCTCTTGTGTGCCTGCATCCCCTCCTCTCCTCCACGTCCTCTGTCTTTCTAGACATCTGCTGAAGGAAGAAAAAACCCCCAGCCCTGCTAGGTTATTAATTCAGAAGCATCCTTCTCCTAAAAAACACAGAAGCAAACTAAAATTGAAACCCATCCAGGATGCTCTGGCGCAGCTCCCAAGCTCTCATTCCACTTCTAGCTGATGATAGGATGGCTCGTTGTTGAAATGATTAATCAGTGGCAAAAGGGCTCTTACCACCTCACCCTCAGCTAGATTCTCTGCAGCCCACTCAGGGGAGTTTGCTCAGCCTCTGAACCTTCTCCTCTCCCTTCCTCCAAGGGATGATGGCTTGAAAACCTCCTTCGTCCAGCACTCAAGGCAATCCTGAGCCCTGCGGGCCAGGAGTAAGCAGTGAGAGCTACTAGTAAATAATAGATATATTTTAGCTGCTGCAAGAGCAGCTTGAAAAGGCTGGAGACCCCAAAGGAAGAATTTCCTCCTGACCCCCAAACCCAGTCATCACTCATTTTCAAAGCCTCCTAAAATCACAGCTGGCCAGGAACTGCAGCAAAGAGGAGCAGAAGCAAAGGGGTCTGAGGCACAGGGTGCGAGAGAAGGGGAGTAGGAGCCAACATGAGGATGTAGGTGGCTCCGTTCTCACTCTGCCTCTTTGGAATTGCAGATAACTCTGGCAGAGGCAGCCCGAGCAGCTCAGCAAGGCAGATGTTTAAGTACAGCAAATACACAAAATCATGTATATCATGGAGTTGAAGAGCAAGGGCTCTCACACCTTTCCTCTCCCCTTTAAATGAGTTAGAAGCATGAACACTCACCGAGTGTCACATTTGCTGCATTTTACTCTTCATCATCTCTGAATAAAAATACATACACCCAGTGCAAGACTGAATAAATGCAGCCCTCAGATTTATCAATTATTTCTCCTGTCTCTATCTCAGAGCAGTTATTGTGAGCAGCTGAGTGACAGGCCAAAGCTGCCACTGCCCATAAAAATCTGCACCCTGATCCATAATAACTATTGTATTTTCTCTTCCACTTCACTGCATTGTGAAGATCAGGGCTTGCACTTCATGCCCCAGCAGGATTCCTGTATATACACATTAAATGTGGCTTGTGTAGAGCTCCAGGGATTTGTTACCCCTCTCAGCTGATTATTGAACCCTGCTGAGCACTTTTGGTACCAAGCTTGGGCCTTTCCTTTTATGCCACCACTATTTTAGGAAGGTAAATATTTAGCATTCCTTTGGTGGAGCAGATGCTCTATTTATACCACTGGACAAGGAGCAGGTCATTGCTTGAATTGCCAGTCACACACTGGTCTGAGCAGGAGCAGTTGAGGGATGGTTTCAGTTGGGCTCTGGTTTTAAATTCTGTAGTGGCTTTTCCAAGTGGAATTTAAGTTTAAGAGTAACTAAAGTTCAATTTAGAGCCAGCACAGTGTTGAGAGCTTCTAAAAACTCTAACTTCCCAGATGTAAGAAGGTTAACACTGTCCTTGGATGTTCTTTGTGATACTTCAGGTATTGGATGTGACCTAATACCTGAAGGTGGCCTATGTAAAGGCAGCGGAAGGTCTATTCAAAAGGGTTTGTAAAGATAGGACAAGGGGTGATGGTTTTAAGCGAAGAAAGGAGAGATTTAGACTGGATACTAGAAAAAAGTTCTTTAATCTGAGGGTGATAGATCAGTGGAATGGGCTGCCCAGAGAGGTGGTGGAGGCCCCATCCCTGGAGTCATTCAGGGTCGGGCTTGATGGGGCTCTGAGCAGCCTGACCTAGGTAGAGATGTAGGGAGGCTGGACAAGATGACCTATAGAGGTCCCTTCCAGCCTCAAACATTCTCTGATTCTGTGGCAAATCCCAACAACCTGTTCCAAGGCTCCCTCCGGAGCCGGCCCGTCCTTCGGCAGCTCTCGGCAGGTCTCAGAAGAGAGGTCTCAGGTGATCTCCTCAGGTGACACCAGTCACGGGGTGTCCCATGACCGGGCCGCAGCTCTCCCCAGGGCTGTGGGCGGAGCCGCAGCCCCCGCCCTAAGAAGCCTCCTGAGGGCGGGGCCGAGGCCCTTTGCACACGGGGCAGAGTCAGGTGGGGAGGACGCGGCGGAGCGGCCGGGCAGCGGTTACACGGGCAGGAGCGGCTCTGCTCGCCCCCCGGGCAAAAGTCGTGGCCAGAAGAAACGTAGAGGCCCAGACGGAGGTCCCAGGCAAGCACCCGGGTGTCCAGGGCTCTGCAGGGAGTGCCCGAGCCGGGCACTGGCAGCGGAGGGTAATGGTGGCACCCTCTGTGTTCGGTGCGACCATCCTGGGGGCTGAGCTGAAGGAGGAGGTGGTGGAGTCACCGTCCCTGGAGGGGTTCCACAAACGAGTAGATGTGGTCTAGGGGCCAGGGAAGTGTTGGACAAAGGTTGATGATCCTAGAGGTCTTTTCCAACCTAAATGATTCTGTGATCTGCCTTCCTGACACTCTCCCATTCCCTCAGTTTGTCTGTCAGGCTATAAATTTTAGGTACTTCATTGCCTTTCTAATAAATAGATCAGCCTGCTTTGTAAATTCCCTCTGACCTTGTGTGAAGACCCACAAAGTCTGTGGAAAGCTTTGTTGGCTTTAGCAGGGAGGGACTTTTTGGCCCCAGTTCTGCCAGCATTTAACCCCCTGCTAAACCACCTTCAAGAGCCTGGAGTCATATCTAAGATGCTTTCTGGGTCTGTGAGCCCACGGGGCCCATGGTCCCTCTGCATTACTGGGAAAGAGATGAATGCTGTGCCAACAGGGACATGAGATCCAGAGGATTTCTTCTCCCAGGCTTCTGTGTTTGGGTTGTGCTAAATCCAGTAAGAAAAAGCTCAGCTTGAGATCTTTGGGGTTCTAAAACACTGTTCTTACACAACTTCTTGTCTTACAGAGGTCACTTCCAGCCACTGTGGACCTTGGTGAGCACCTTGTTCTGGGACCTTAGTGAGCACCTTGCCTGGACCTTGGTGAGTCCTTGTTCCTGACACTGTAGAGCTCTGTGGGGTGGGAGGGAAGCTGCCTTACTTATAGTAAGAAGGTTGTTCATTCACCACTATGTAGAGTAAATTAATTAATGAAAAGATAATTGTTCTCATTTAGCCCTTGCTTACAATCTTTGTCCTTTTAAAGGAAGGCACAGAAAGGGGAAAAAGGAGAGAGTTTCAGCCATGCATTTGACAGGTTCACCTGAAAGTAGGAAGAAATGGGGGTTTGTTTCCAACTATGTGCAATTATATTTCATTTCTGTTTGGCAGCTACTTCTAATCTGAGAAAGTAAATTCTGAAAGCACTTTCAGATTTTCACAATAAAACTTCTAATGAGGAAAGTATAGAAAAATAACCAAACAACTAAAATGTCTCTGCTGACATTTAAAGGAAGATTATGGAAGTCTCATAATTTTCTGTCATATACTTTGCTTTTCTGAATGTTCTTTCCACACTAAATGTTTTTACCAGTAAAAGCTTCACTTTACATTGAAAGACTAGAAAATTTCTGTCCAAGTGGAATTTTCATTGTTTCAACAAGTTCTTTCTAACTTTAAAAAAAAAAATCTCTATGAGAAGTTGAAAATTCATTTTAAATATAAATCAAATTCCAGAAGTCTGGTCTAGAAAAAATAAAAGAAGAAATCACCATATTGTAAGAGGGTTGTTCAATAACAGTTACCACTATGTAGGATAAATTAATTAATGGGAAAATGATGTTTTAATTTGGCCCTTTCTTACAATCTGTGGTGTGTTTCTGAGGAGGTACCCAAATTGTGCAGTTCAATAGCATTGTGTGAAAACACAGTGAAATCTGGCCTTATTAAAACCAATGGGTGCTTCAGTGATGTCTTTCCTGGAACCCCTGCTTTTAACTGATAATTACACCAGACATTGAGAGTATGGCTGTTAAGCCCTGATTTTTAGGTTGTGAGAGTTTCATAATTCAAATACCAGCAGAGAGGAAGGAGAAAAAAAGATTTTTCTTACTCACTATGTATCAAAACACCCATTGCAGTTCAGGTCAATTGACATGCTCTGTATGGCTCGTTCCATTTCATTTTCCCTTTTTAATTTCTTTTAAAAGTAGAAATATGAGAAGTCCTTTCAGATTTTCCAAACAGCTACAACAGCCTCCGTGGCTGGTGGGATAAGTCCAGGCGATGGTCGCTCGCCCGGGGGGCAGATGTGGCTGAATCAAGCCTTGCATTGGCCTCTCTGTGAACTTTCTGGAGAGTTCAGCACCCCAATCAGTTTGTCTTGAGTTTGCTCTTCATCTCCTTTCCATTTTTAACATGCTGTGGGCAGAGGCAGAGCCACGAAAGGCTGGGTGAGCAGAGCACAGGGAATGTGCTTCTGCAGTGCTGAGTCCTCCCTTCCCGCCTTTCCCTTCCCGCCTTTCCCTTCCCGCCTTTCCCTTCCCGCCTTTCCCTTCCCGCCTTTCCCTTCCCTCCTCCCCTGGCAGAAACAGAGCAGCCTTGCTTCCTTCCCAAAGCAGCAAATGTTCCCTGGTTCCCCGTGAATTATGAGGAAACTATTTCTTCCCCCTGGCTCTTCCTCCAGAAGAGTCGCCTTTATCTCCCGGATGATAATAAGGATTTATTTTCAACTCCTTTGCTCGTCCTTTCCTGCAGGACACAGCTGGAGTCTCTGCCAGCTTCACGTGTAGCGTGGGGGGTGGTAACAGGAACAGGCTTCCAGGACTCTCCAACCAAACTGCTTTTTTACCAGACAAATGATTTACCCAAACGCTTCACTGGGATTTGCATTCTGTCCGCGTTCCCGCAGCCTCCTGCAAGCCCTTCTCTGCCATCTGTGCTTCTCCCTCCATGCTCCATGTGGGCTGCTCCATCTTGTCATTTAGCAACTGTTGTTGTGTCTTTTGTGCCAGCTTTTGTTACCTTTACGGGGCAGGAGCTGGTAATAAATTGCTGAACCTCCAGCACGGGTTTGCAACCTCCTCTCCAAGAATACATGCTCTGGAGTGCTTTGGGAGAAACACTGAAGGGAAGGCAGCAGGAACACGTTTCAGTACAATCTGTGCACGTGCAGGTTCTAAAAGGACCTCTGCCTCCACCTGCAGCTTCTCAGTCATTCAAAAGCCTGAAGAAAGATGGGGAGGGGCTTTCGAGCAGGGCCTGTTGGGACAGGACAGGGCTTGATGGGTTTTTTGTTAAAAGGGGGAGATTTAGATGAGAGGGAAGAAATGTTTGATGTTGAGGGTGGTGAGAGTCTGTGCCAGGGTGCCCAGAGAGGTGGTGGCTGCCCCATCCCTGGAACCATTGCAGGGAGGTTGTTTGGGGCTCTGAGCAACCTGAGATAGTTGCAGATGTCCCTGCTCAGTGCAGGGGTTTGGACTAGATGGCCTTGAAAGGTCCCTTGGAGGCCCCCAAGCTGCATTATAGCTGGTCGTGGTTGTAAAGGAGACATTTTCTCTTTTATGCCATAATCCAAGAGGGAACATGTGCACGGTTATTCTGTGACCCCAGAGCCACCATTTATTATGCATCACGTGAGGCATTATGGAATATTTGACTGAAATCAGAGAGGCACAGGTAGCATGGCTCTTCCTGGACCACACCACCAATTTCCCAGACACTCAGCAATCCTCAGCTGCCAGATGTCTGTAGAAAAATGACTAATGTGCCCATAATACTTCATGTACTTGCTGTAGATCCAAACCTAAATTCATCTGTATGTGTGTGGAGCCACAATATCTCCTGAACAGCAGGACTCCAGCATCTCATTCAGTGCCCATATCAATTGCTCTTTCTGGGACTGTTTCAGCATCTAAAATCTGGCAGCCCAGCGTGGGCCATTGTCTGAACATAATGTCAAGTACATTAAGTAGAATGTCCTTTCTGGCTCGTGGGTCTTGCCAGGAATATGGAGCATCAGTCCCACCATGACAAGAGTAGTGCCAGTCATTAGAAAGGGACTGGTCACAAGGCTGAGAGGGCTGTTAGAAGGTGAAGTGTCACCTCTAGTGTTTGTTCTTTCTGCTCCTCGCTGGCTCTCATCCTCCTGCATGTGGGCACTCATTTTGCAGATAGAATCATAGTATCGTAGCATGATTTGAGTTGTCTCCCTCCTTTTAGTTTCAAACCATCATCCCTTGTCCTGTCCCAACAGGCCCTGCTCTAAAGTCTGTCCCCATCTTTCTGCCAGGCCTCTTGAAGTCTTACAAGGTCACCAGAAGGTCTCCCTGGAGCCTTCTCTTCTCCAGGCTGACCAAGCCCAACTCTCCCAGCCTGGCCTCATAGGAGAATTGTTCCAACCCTCATCCCAGGCTTCCTTCTGTCCCCAGGTATATCTCACCCTCATGATATAAACCCTTAAACCTGCTGGAATTATTCCTCAGTCTTTTTTTATATAAAGCCTCATTTTCCACACCCTGTTTCTCTCTGCAGTCAAGTGTTGCAGGCTCCTGGCTTAGCATGACTGCTGCAGCAAGGCTTCCTTCTGGTGACACCTTCCTTCTGGTGACACCTTCCCTCTCTGCTGGCCCCTGGCCAGCCTGTTGACAAGGCTCACTGCTGAGGAATCCACTCTCTCTTGCTGTGGCCAGCACATGTTTCTAAATCCCTTTAAATGAGTCACCTTGCTGTCCCATCCCAGCATCCCTGATTCACTCCCACAGCAGAGCCCATCTCCCTGGAGTACGAGGCCTCATTAACCCTTGTGCTGAAGAAGCATTTCTAAGAAGTCCTCTTTGTAGGGGTGATCACATCATTAGTGTCTCCTAACATGGTTGGAGTCCCAACCTTCTAGATCTTTTTATTTCCAGGACTGGCTTCTTCAAAGCTTCACAGCATTCCATTAGATAATGTCCACAACCACCTTCAGACCCTTCTGTTGGCCTTTTCCAATCTCCAGTCTTCAGCCAAGTGTGATCAATCACCAGCAGAGCTAAGCTAGGACCAAAATAATGTTTGCTAGGTGAATTTTCCTGTAAATCAGAGCATGTGTGCACCATGGATCCAGTAGACAAGTCAGTCAGGCTGGTCATTCCTTAACACTCTGCTGGTATTCTCCCCACTTAAATCCATCTCCTCCTTGCTGCACGCTCCCAGAAATGTTCTCTTTGCCTTTCTAGATGGGTCTATGATCCCTGTTTCTTTTTACTCTGGTACATGTTAATTGAGAGGGTTGCAATTATGTGATACAGCAGCTGATACCTGATAGCAGAATAAAGGTTATCTCTCCTTGCACGGGCATGATAAGTGAAAAGAAATTAGGAGAGGCGCAAAATCGGGGCCTTATCTTGTGCTGCCATAATAGGGAGAGAATTGGGGATTCCACCCAGCAGCTAATCCCTAAATACATAACCTCCAATCATCACCATATCTTATCTCCCTCAGATGTTGTTTGGGAAGCAGCGAGCCCAGTGTGTTTTGCCAGGAGAGTTATTCAGACATTGTTAACATGCTAAAAGTCCTTGAGATATGTTATTTAGGATGCAGAAGCAAAAAAAGGCAGAAGTAGAGGGGTGTTTGCTATCAGAAAAGTGGGGAATTTGGGGGGAAGAAGGGATTTGTGAGCCTAGGAATGGAGAGGGGTTTTACACGAGTGAACACCAGCTGTTCTTGTGCTGTGAACAACTCGGAGTAAGGACTTAAAATATTATTATCATTTTGTACCAAGCCCCAGACAACGGGGTTCTGGTCTATGATGAGGGTGCATAGGCACCATCACAAGTTTTTTGTATGGTTAGGTTTTCTTTTTCATGGCTCTGATTGAAGAGGTGTCACTATAAAAGCTTTCCTGATTCACCTCTTGTGCCCACAATCACCATCTCACTGAGACTTTGCAGCATCTTTGATGTCCATTTCTCAAGCTGGTTTTACATTCCTTGTTGGAGGTGCCTCCACTCTAGGACTCATTTCCCTTCCAAGCCTAGATTTTGTCAATCATGGAGTCACAAATTAAAACTAATGGTTTTTTTGATTCTGCACTTGTATTGGCAATGCCTTGTAATTATTTCTCTTCCTAGTCACAGGGATAATTTATTTTATATATAAAATGCAGGTGATTTACAGAAATATCTCTGGCTGAGGAAAACATGTTGACATGAGATAGCCAAAGATTAGATGGACACCAGCCAACACTTGGGGTTTTGATGTCTTCAAGGACTGGCCGTGTTGCCCCAGAGCCTCCATCCAAGGCATCCAGCTCAGGAGCAGTTCCCATGTGGCTCTGTTTCCACTTTCAACAGTCATGTTTTGGTTTCCACCACCCTTCACATGGTTGGATATCATCACCAGGGGCTGCATGCTAGAGCAGCCCACCGTGTTTCTCTACATGGGTGGAATTCTCTGGGTGTGCTCTGGCATTCAGCTTCATCCCTAAACTCAAACTCATCCCTCTGAGATACAAAGTACAGGGTCTAAAAACTAACCCCAAAAGCAGGAATGAAGATATATAGCAAAGGTTAATGATTCTGCCAGGCCCTCTGTATTTTGTAAGGTCTTTCCAAATTGCATTGACCTTTAGCTTGTCCCATCTTTCTTCCAGCTTGTCCAAAAAAGGTCACGGCAGGATGAAGAACCAAACAGTGAATGAGGTTAATTTGGTCTGTAAATTAAATGAAAATTTAGCACTGGTTTGTGCAGGATTCAGATTCAACACAAATCATCCCCACATCTGGTTTGGGCCATTCTGCTCTGTTCCTGGTTCTTGCAGGCTCAGGCTGGGGTCATCTGGGTATTGTCCCGAGGCAGATTTGCTGTGGCTGGGGAGTTTTCCAAATGCACACAGGAATCTGAGGTGAATTTAAGATGCTCAGGGCTTTTTTGGACTGTATGCTTGAGTTAAGGAACCAAAATCAATTTATATCATTGCTTAGGAAACCGTGACCCTTGGTCTGGTCTCAGTCATGATTCATGAGGGTCTTACTGGAAGCAGCCTCTGTGCAAGGACAATGATGCATCATCCTCCATCACTGTTGCTGTACAGGGACAGTTGGAGCAAAGCTTTGGCATCACCTTCTGTTTCCTGGGGTGCACCAAGAGTGGAAGTGAGGGACCAAAAGAAGCTTTAAATGCATATCCCACCCTCAACATCCAAAATTTCTTCCTTCTCTCTAGTCTAAATCTCCTTCCTTTAGTTTCAAACCATCACCCCTTGTCCTGTCTTAATAAGTTGTGCCAAAAAGATTTTCCCCATCTTTCTTGTAGGCTCCTTGAAGTCCTGAAAGGTCACCAGAAGGTCTCCCTGGAGCTTTCTCTTCTCAGTTGGAACAGTATGAATTTTATTTCCAGTCTGGGACCAGAATCATAGTTGGTCTGTGCCATCCTTCCCCCTGCCAGGATCTGTTCAGGCACTAAGGTCTAAAGGAAGTGACCACATGATGGCTTGAGCTCTTCCCCATCCTTTTTTTGCTATTCCCTCAACATTTCCAAGAAAGGATGTTGCTCTCCTCCTCTTGCAGACATGACAGCCTGACTGACAGCACAGTCTTTAACTTCTTCTTGTCGTGTAGAGGGAGAAAAAACAGACCTAAAATTAAATTAAGTTATGCAGCATCCTGCAGCAGCTCTCTATCATTAGATGTCTAATCCTGTTCCTCTGGAATAACAGTTGTGTTGTTACAGAATGTGAGGAAAACTACAGAAATTGTGCAGTTGGTCAGATAATTTTTAGCCCAAGAGTCTGTTTCTCTGGCAGGAGAAGTGGCTCTGCTAAATAAAGCAACAAGACAAAGAGAAGGGTGTGAGATGTCACCTCACCTCCACATTCAGCTTCCCACCAACCACTGATGGGAGATGTCCCTGCTTCTTGTAGGGGGGTTGGACTAGATGACCTTCAGAGGTCCCTTCAACCCAA
Organism: Brachypteracias leptosomus; assembly: GCA_013401335.1. NCBI lineage: Eukaryota > Metazoa > Chordata > Aves > Coraciiformes > Brachypteraciidae > Brachypteracias > Brachypteracias leptosomus. The sequence continues at coordinate 214,344 of VYZX01000375.1, forward strand.
ACCAGTCTATGATTTTCCTCTGATTTCCACAGGTCACAATTTCACCTGTTTGAGACAAGTGGGGAAAGAATGAATGTCAAGGATTAGAGTCAGCCTGGTCCTTACACCCACCATCATCCCCTCTTCAAGCTCTGTGTAAAAGGCTTTTCAGACCAACCCTTAATTACCCAGAGGTGGCAAAGGCAGAGAGAGAACAGGCAGATCTGCAAGGTCTCTGTTATGATTATGGATCATTGGAGAAGTGTCTTAATTTTACATCTAACTGATGAAAGTCACGCCAGGAAGGTTTAAAACTTGTTTGCCAATGACTGGTGGGAATCCAAACCATTTTTAACCACCTTTTGGAGAGCCTGTGCATATGTTATCACACCTGCAAGGCAAAATTGTGCATTATTTAAAACTTCTATCTTCTGAGAGCTAATAAATAACTAATATATGATATGATCCTTCCAGGCAGCCTTGTGTCCCTTGTCATGAGAGGCTTCTACCTTGCCAGCAGAGACCTCGAGCAGGAAGGACACGTCACCCTGCTGGTATTTTTCAAGTGACAGAACATCTTTCCATGCCTGATAAGGTAAGAGACACCTGAAACTCTGTTAAATATTTGATAGCCCTTTTTGCTGCAGCATGGTGCAGGGAACCAAGCCTAACTCTCAAACAATCTGGTTTGTAATGAGCCAAAAAATGGCTTTTTCTTCAAAAAAGGGACCTGTGGAGATCCCTTCCAACCCAACCCATTCTGTGATTCTATGATTCAGCCTGTGCTTAACTTGCAAGGACTTCAGTGAGGCTCTTTCTGTACTTGAAGGCAGGAGCTTAAGAGTTTAGCTCAATGAGGGCTGTGGTTGTTTACAAAGAACAACAAAGATTGAGTCCCCAATGGAAAGGAAACATTTTTAAAATTTCAAGTACTTGAGCACATGTTCAGCTCCCAGCTCAGACCTTGACATTTCCTACTTGGTGCATAGGACCTAATCAGCATTGAGCTTCTAATTGCAAATATCAAAATAGTCATAAAGGCAGAGCAGGGAGAGTGATAACCTTTTCCAGGGTAAGTGTGGATGCTCTGCTCACCCTCCCTCTCCCAGTGCCCTATTAGGCAGGATAATTTAGAGGATTATGGGCTAATCATTATGGGACCTTCTCCTGATGAAATAAAAAAAAGCAAAGGCAGAGCAGCTTCTCACCTCCACAACCTTAATTTTCTCTGAATATCTCCTGGTGTGACTTTCCCACTTTGCCTTTTTCCAAGATGTGGTTTGCAATCAAGTGTTTTGCTTTCAGGTCACAAACCATATTTGATCCAGAGACCCTTGTGGGGTCAGGAGAGAGACCCTGTCTAATAGGAAATGATGGAAATCCCTTGTCCGCTGGGTTTATTCCTCTTCCCTAAATGGCTGCCTCTGGGGCCTGGGGATGGAGATAATTGCAGGGTTAGTGTTCCAATGACCTTTTTGAGAAATACCTTAATAGCAGGAGGATGTTGGTGTCTACCTTCTTCATCCCAGCCACCCATCATGGGAGCACAGCTATTACAGGGGCACCAACATGGGTCCTGACCTCTGGGCCTCTGGAGAGAAAGGTTTGCAAACATTTAACAAGATAAAAAGACATCAAAGGGGCAGGTCAGCATTTCAGGCAGGGGATTAAGCAGAAGGTGATGTCAGTGGCTTTAATCCAGGCTTTGTATGGAATATGGAGTCCCACATTTCCCCCTTCCATCCATGCTGTAAGTGCTTTCACTCAGGGATAAGCTGTTGCCCACTCATCCACATTAAGCCTGTGTGGACAAGCTGATCTTAAATAAGACCAAAACAACCACAATAATTCATATGGGGAAAAAAAAAAGATTAATTTTTGTGAGGAAGAACATCTTTAGCATGTCCCAAGGACAAACCCAGACCTTACAGTAAGTAGAGATTAGTTGAAAATGGACTTAGCTCTAATTAGAGAGCTAATTATTAGCTGGAAGGGCTTTTCAAGACAGTCACTTTTGTTGAGATTGCTACAGGTTGTATGAAATATTTAATAAGTGGTCACTAGGACGGAGGCTCTCCAAGCTGAGGGTTTACATCTTGCTCCATGGAGGGACTTGCCAGTGCCTGTTGGCTTAGATTAGAAGGATTTCATCTTGACTGAGGAAGAATATTCCTGCTCACACAAGTACCACGTAGGCTGGTGGCTCCTGTGCTTTCCTGGAGAATATGGGCACACTTTCATAGAATCATCTAGGTTGGAAAAGATCTCCAGGATCACAAGCCCAACCTTCATCCCAACATCTCCCTGACCCCTGGACCATGTCCTGAAGTGTTCTGATAGGAGAGGAATCATCCAGGATCTCCAGGATCTGTGGGTGAAGTCAGTGCCTTACCACCAAGTCCTTTCTGAACATGGATCTCCAGTTCTTTTATGTCTTGTGGCAACAAAAAAGCTCAAGGAGTTCAGATTCAACTTCAACAAATAAGAAGAATCTAGTATGGTGGTGGAGCAGCAGTTCCCAGCTCTTTGACAAACTTCAACACTCATGACCTTGGGTTTGGGGGCCTGGAGGTTTCCATGCTCTGTAGCAGTCCTGGCACTTCTCCAGAGCCTCCAGGATCTGCTCTCTTCCATGTTCTCCAGAGCCTCCAGCATCTGCTCTCTCCCATGTTCTCCTGCTCAAGTCCAGCAGATGGCGACAGGATATAAAACATTTCGTTAATTCTTCCATAAATTGGAGGGGGTTTATGTTGAACTCATTTGAACATCCCCCCCTTTAAAATACATTTATTGTCATATTTCAAAGTCATAGCTGAATTTGAGTTTATCTTTTGGTTTTCTCTTTTGCTCCTCTTGCCATACAACTGATTTCACATTGAGAGTCACAACCAACCTCCTACCACTCTTTCTGGTTTGGAGGAACTTCTCCAAGTGTTCCTTGATACTCCACTCATCCAATGCCCCAGATAAGGGACACCAATATCAGCATTTGGGGATTTTAGATCCATCTGCTTTGACTTTTAAGTCACTGACCTTACTTCTCAGATCTGTGATTGATTTTCATGACCTGTTGAAAGATGGAAGGTCACGTGGAAGCTCAGCCACCACATTTGGAGGGCTCAGAAGACAACAGGAGGCATTATCTTGAGAGGATTTATTAAGTGTCTTCAGTGGACGTAGCTCCAGAGTTGGGATACACACATTTTCTGCCATTGTTTTAATCTTGTTTAGGATGAAGCATCAGCTGAAAGAGGCACTGAGGTGATTTCTCAAATCCTGGTTGTCATGGAGACAGGAACAGGCTGACCACCTCCTGGTTGCAGTGGAGAGAGGGGGCTACAGCAGCTCCTCACCAAGAGGTGTTCCAGAGACTTTTGGCATCTGTAAGGTTGACATAGAAAGACTTCTTCTTCATGTAGGGCACTTAACCCATGACCCTCTGAGGCACTTGCTGTAGTAATGCAGAAGCATGTAAAAAAATGGAAGAATATTTCTTACCTTATCTTACCACCTGCACATGACCTTGGGAAACCTGCTCTGGGTGACCCTGCTGGAGCAGGAGGGTTGGATGAGACGATCTCCAGAGGTCCCTTCCAACCTCACCATGCTGGGATTCTGGGATTTGACCAGTTTACTTCAGAGGAAAGAGATAACCCTACAAGTTACCCTCTTAATAATGACCTGCCTTAGATGACCTGTGTTCCTCAGGGTAACACAAAGACTCAGAGGTGATGTCCACCCAGTCCTGGCTCTTCCCTGTACAGCAAAGGCCAGCTGACATGTTTCAGAAAACCTACTGAAAGTAGCCAATAGCCAGATCTCCTGAGCCCAGAAGGGTATGTCAGGCCGTTAGCCAGTTAATTGTGATAATTGATACACCAATCAAGACAATTTTTCCCATCATTAATATAGACAGTAGCCAGAAAGAATTATTGATTTATTTTTTTCTTGCTTCAGAAGCAGGTGAAAGCTCTTATGGAAAGCTTTATTCAAAACTTAGTCACCATCTGGAAGCAAACAAGTTGGCCCAGGGGAGGTTGAGGTTGGAGCTGAGGAACAATTTGTTGCTGTTTGGGGTTGTGAAGGGCTGTGCCAGGCTGGGCAGGGCAGTGGTGGAGTCTCCATCCCTGGAGGGGTTTCCAAGGTGTGGAGATGTGGTGCTGAGGGACAGGGGTTAGTGGTGCCCTGGCAGGGATGAGGGAATGGTTGGACTCGATGATCTTTGAAGGTCTTTTCCAACCAGAATAATTCTATGATTCCATGATGAAGGTGCAGCTCTTTCTGCCAGAAACCTGCCCTGCACTTACCCTTTGAGAAGCTGGCAGAGCCACTGCTCTTTGTGGACCAATCTTGTGTCAATCCAAGCTGACTATGGTGTTCCTTGGCTCTGTCCAGGTGAGTGCAAGCCCTTGAACACCCCCTGTGCAGTTTTGCTGCTGCCATCACTCCTCTTTTCTCTGCTCAAACACAAAAGGATCTGCTCACAGCTCCCCCAGCAGCCAGGAGGCCCCACTCTAACAACTCCCAGCCACCTCCACTTGAAGGAATCAAAGCAAGCCCTCCTTTAAGGAAGGCAGCCCTGCACGAGGGATTCCATAGGGATGAAAAGCTGTGCACTGAATACCAGGCACCTCCAGATCAATTACTGTGCTAGTTACAGCATCTCAGCAGCCTCTGTGCCATAATGGGTGTGCTGAGCCAGCTGCTCAACCACTCCAGCCTCCACTGCTCTCACTTATTATCCCCAAACCCTCCTTTTCCCAGCCATGCTCCCACTCCTCTCTCCCTCCTCCCATCATTATTATTAGTAGTGGCTCAACCTTGCAAAGACTGAACCTTCCTGGCTGCTGTTGAGGGGCTCAAGCTGGGAAGCTCAACTTCAGCACGAGAAGAACTCGAGGCAGATGAGAAAGATCTCAGGTATTCTGAAGAGAAGTGGGGAGAAAAAGAGGAGAGAGAGGCTCAAAGTGCTGCAATTGGAAATACAGATCAAATAATGCTCTGGATCATAAATCTTGGAGAGGTACTGTTGGCCTGGCAGGTGCAGGCTGGGGTTGGAATGATGTTTTTCTGTTGCTGCCAGCTTCTCTGACTTTGAATGCTAATTGCATGTTGCATTTGGCGTGAAGCCTCTTCTGTCACCTGGGCTGAGGTATCTCTGCTTGATCAGAAGGCTTAGTCAGAAGCCTGGAGAAGAGAAAGCTCCAGAGAGGCCTTCCAGTATCTGAAGGGGGCCTCCAAGAAGGCTGGGGAGGGACTTCAAAGACATGTAGTGATAGGATGAGGGGTAATGAGTTCAAACTGCAAGAGGTGAGAGTTAGACTGGAAATTAGAAGGAAATTCTTCACTCTGAGGGTGGTGAGACACTGGCACAGGGAAGCTGTGGATGCTCCATCCCTGGAGGTGTTCAAGGCCAGGTTGGATGGGGCTTGGAGCAACCTGGTCTAGTGGGAGGTGTCCCTGCCATGGCAGGGGGTGGAACAAGATGATCTTCAAGGTCCTTTCCAACCCAAACCATTCTGTGATTCTGTTATTCTCTGGTTCTATGATTCTGTGATTCTGCAATTCAGTGATCACCTCTGCTGCTGCTTCACTCTCCTTTGGGAGGTTCCCTGGAGGAACTTCTCTGCCAATTTCAGAGAAAAAGCTTTTCCTTGAGCAATGGGATCTCACATTTCCAAAAGTTTGGAGTCTGTGGTGGAACAGAGAAGCTTTCTGAGTTAATGCAACCATCTCCCTGCAGAAAAGCCCAGACTGATAGAGTGGAGAAATGAAAGGAACAATAAAAGGGGAACAAAAGCAGATGGAGGGATGGTTGGAGTGATTAATTGTGAAGCCAGGAGTGGCAATTCATTTGGGCGTGTAATCTGCAATTTGCATAATCCTCCACTAAAAGCCAAATTGTGCAGCCATTATGCAGATTCGTGCTTGATCCAAGCAAAGACCCAACTTCTGCAGCATCTGAGCACCTGCTTGGGAGGTTTCCCTGGGCAGGGGTGGCATAATTCATGTGTTTAAAGTTAAGCATGAAAGAACAGAGCGTTGGGATGGTGTTTAGAGGAAGATTGCAACTGAGCTGATCAGGGAGGTGGTAAATCAGGGGAGGGCAAGTCCCATTTTCTCACTTCTAGTAGCAGAACCTGTCCCAGCTAGATGGGGGAGGCTGAAGGGAGAAAGTCTCCTTATTTTCCCTAAAGCTTTATGGACTAAAAAAAACAACAAACAAGCAAAACCATAAAAAACAACCAACCAACAGCAAAGAAACCAACCAACAACAAATAAACTAACCAACAAACTGGTGTAAGACAGGAATGTGAGAAATCTTGACATAATTTATGCTTGAAAAAGCACTTTTTGCCCTTTTTAGAAGAATTAAGCTGCATTGGAGCCAATATTGGAGCTTAAAAATGGGCTTTATTAAGGAATCTGGTTTTGCCATTGCTATTAAGGGCCATTAGGAAAAAAATCAGGTGGAACAATCCAGTTATTGTGCTGGGAATGGTGGAGCATGTTCAGGGCAGGTTTGTACCCAGAGGGGGGTAAAAATGAGTCCTTTTATATTTATCCCTTGAAGGATAACTCACTCTGTGCAATTAAAATCTACCAACAAACCCAAAAATCCCTTTACTTTTCAATGAAATGATCAGTTGCTAAACAGTGTGTAGGAAGAGAAGAGCAAACACCATCACCAGGGAGTATTGAAGTGCTGCAGTTGTTGATGGACTCGTTTTCTAAAGGGAATTAAGACAGTTGAAGCAGCATGTGGAAAATAAAACTCCTCTTATGTCTTCCTAGATCGACCATCCAGTGTAGGAGAAGCCTAATTGTTGATGGCTTTGACTCTGTGTAGTTACTATTGACACTACTAATCACTGCACTATTGAACACTGGTTTTTAACGTGACTCAGATGTGAGCAACAGGATTTCATGGGAATTTTGACAGGTTGAGGGTGTACAAAATTCCCAGTGTGCCCCTGGTTTCAAATACCTTCAAATATTCCACCCAGAGCCACAAAACCTGTTTTGATTGTGGTATTCCTCAGCTTTGAGGTAAATTCCACAGTGATGAGCAGGGAGATTCTGGTGTTACTTAATCTGGAGTAATTCAGAATTACCACTGGCTGTGTTGAGGTCCAAAATAGTGATCTGCAGATTTGAGGGAACCTAAACCCAAAGTCTGCTGAGATTTTTAGGTTTATTTGGTGTATTCAATTTATTAGATTGATTAGATAAGAGCTGGAAATTGTATTATTGCCCATGTGTAGGTACAGGGCTGGTACTGAGGTGAAGCTGCTGCATGGGATTGTGTCTTGCCTGCTCCAGAGGGAGCAGATATGACCCTTCTTCCCTAATTTTCTACCCAAGTTTAATCCACAGGGTTAGTGCAGAGCAGAACAGCCTCATCTCTGTCTTGCAGCATCACTGGTTGATGCAGCTCTGCTGTGAGCCCCTGTCTGATTGGAAGGACTCAGACTAGGAATTTAGACTTTATAAAAAAACCCCACCAGAATAAATTGTCCTACCATTCATCTCCATGCCAATGAGTAAGTATCCCCTATGGATTCTCTAGAATAGATTGACTAGACAGAGCTGTCCTATCTATTTTTTTTCCCCATTTATCTTGGGCATCTTCTCACCATTTCTCTTCTGCATCTTTTCCAGAGCATTTTTTTTGTCAGGAAGCAGCTTCTGTCCATGCTGACTGTTCCCTGTAGCATCTCTTGTTGCTCAAACCTGCTCAGAGTAGATTTCTACTGCATTTTACAGCCACCTTCACATGTCAACAGCTACAACTGTTCCTTTTTATATCCCTCCACAACACACTGAAAAAAAAACCAAACCAAAAACCATAAAGACATTTCATTTTTCACTGGAAAATAATGTAGAAAGTCATGTATTGCCTTGTGCTTGTGTAAGAAGTTTGACAAAGCACCCTGGTGACAGGGTGATAAAAACTCTTCTTGCTTTCCTATGTTCATAAAGCTTTCAAAAACCAGCTTTCTAATGGAAAAGTTTTCTAGGAAAAAGCCCAACAGAAGCCCAGAGAATAATTTCTGTAACACATGGTGTGACCCAGTGACTGGGTAGCCTTTCAGGGTGTTGCTTCTAGGAGTGTTTCAAAGCTGAGAGATTCAACATTGGTCCTTCAGGACAATGCTGCTCTCTACAACTGCCAGAACAGAGGGGGTAGAAAAGTGAGGGTTGGTCTGTTCAAATAGCAAGTGATAGGAGAAGAGGAAACAGCCACGAGTTGCACCAAGGGAAGTTTAGATGGGATGTTAGGAAGAATTTCTTCCCAGAAAGGGTTATCAGGCATTGGAACGGGCTGCCCAGGGCAGTGGTGGAGTCCCCATCCCTGGAGGGATTTAAAAGACATCTAGATGTGGTGTTAGGAACATGGTTTAGTCAAGGACTTGGCAGTGTTGGGTTAATGATTGGACTTGATGATGTTAAAGGTCTTTTCCAATCTAGGTGATTCTATGATTTCCACTGCCAGGCCACACCAGCACATGGTGTGGAAGGGAATGGAGTATAAGGGCAAGGGAAGAGGTAATAAGAAAACAACATTTCCCATACTCATTGAAATACTTTGGATTAATTTGAAGGAACAAAGTTTGCATTATAACTTAGAATCATGTAGGTTGGAAAAGACCTTTAAGATCAAGTCCAGCCTTCATCCAACATCTCCCTGAGCCCCAGGCCATGTCTCAAAACACCACATCTACTCATTTTTTGGACCCCTCCAGGGATGGTGACTGCTAACAGACTGATCAAAACACATATATTTGTCTGAAATGTTCCTAAATTAGGTAATGGAGATTTTTTTTTCTAGCATCATCTCTATTTATGAGGTATTAGCAGCACTGGCCTGTGATCTTTTCAAAGTTATCTTTAGCACCATTGGGATTCTGGGGATGTTCTGAGGCTCCTGCCACATTAATCAATAGGACAAGCTGTATAGTAAGCATATCATGAAGTTCCTAATCAATTACTGGTGCTTGAAATGCACATCCCTGTTAGGCAGTTTATGGATTAAAATATTGTGCTCACAGAGAAAAGGTAATGCTTTCTGTCTAGGAGATCCTTGACATCCCTGCTTTATCTTGTTTTCAAAGCCAGGAAGATCAGCTGTAAATAAAGCAGCAGCAAAGGATTTGGCTTTTGTTAGGAGATGTAATCCATGGTTCCTAATGAAGGATGCTGAGCAGCTCTTCTGCCAGCACACAGCACTGGTGGTATGTTAATGTTTCTGTGGGGCTGCTGGAAGGATGGATCCAGTTAAAGAATGTGCATTTAACTGGTTGGGGGATTTATCTGAATCTAGCTATTGATAAGCCTGGTGGTTAAAAACAAATGCAGTTAGGGAGTGTGTGTTTAAACCCCATCAGGCTGCCAACGTGTCTCTGGGGTTCCCTGGCTCTCCCTCCACACAAAGCTGGGGAAACCTCAGCAGAGCTTTGCCTTCTCCTCTCCTGGACATGCTGACACATGGTCCCAGGAGATGCTGAGGGGACTGGAGCATCTCTGTGCCCAGGACAGGCGGAGAGCCCTGGGGCTGCTGAGCTGGAGAAGCCTCAGAGGGGATCTGATCAATACTGCTCAAGAGCTAAAGGGTGGGGGCAAGAGGCTGGGGCCAGACTCTTGTCAGGGGTGCCCAGGGACAGGCCAAGGGGCACCGGGCACCAACTGGACCCCAGGAGGTTCCATGGGAGCAGGAGGAGAAAGTTGTTTGGAGTGAGGGTGTGGAGGTTCCTTCCATGCTGTGGTTCTGTGAATTCCTGAGTGAGCCCAAAGAGGGGTGGGATTTAGGAGACCAGCCTTGATCTCAGGATTTTTATCTTGGCTCTGCTGTGAACAAGGGCTGCTGAGACTCCAGGTGTTTAGGAGAACATGTAGATACACAGTTTTCTGGCTCAGCTTTCTCTCCTCACACCAGGTTCCTAAAATGAGGCTCCCCACTTGGGAATCTGGCCTTTTCCACCAAATGAGCTCAGCTCCCACACTTCCTGCAGGTGCTCACCCTCATTTTCCAGGTACCTTCATGAGACCCTGGTGACTGGTTTGCAAACACACTGAGTATTCACAGCTGCAACTGAGGTTGGAGGGAAATGTCCTCAATAAATCCAGCTAAGCACCCTAAATATCAGCTCCAAGGTGTCCTGGCCTGGATATCCAGCACCAGTGAAGAAATAGGAATGCAATCTTATGGTGCCTCCCTTCCCTGTCTGCAAACAAGGGTTAATAATTGTGCTTTATCTCACTGAGGTGGCAAGAAAAATAGGCAGATTGAATTTGTGAACTGTTCAGCCACTGTAGCAGGACACATCAGAGAGAAAGCCTACAGGAAATTAATAATTCTGTCTTCAGAGCAAGGTTTGGAAAGCGTGGAGCAAATTGAGCCTGGCTGACACACTGAGAAACAAGGAAAAAACACAAAATAGAGAATATCTGCTCAGCCAGTGGAGAGCAGCCCATCCTGGGAGGGGAATGCAGAAAATTGGTGCAGGATTTTAGGAGGAGACGTGTTGAGAAGAATAGAGGAAGGTTGTCCCAGGGGGTCTGAGGCAGGACTTTCTTCCTCAGGCTTATTTTGCAGCTTTCAAAAAGATTATTGACATTTAGGGGTAGTTGTGTGTGTATGTCAATGTTTGGTGGGTATTTGAAGTAACTCATTAATGAATATTTGTATTTATAAGTATAAAAATATAGTCATAATAGCTTTGACTGCTAGACAGACATAGAACATGCTTTGGTTGGTGATTTGTGTGGTTTCTAGTAATGAATGAGGTCAACACAACTCATTCAAAATGTTTTTCAACAGAGCCAAATACTTCAGACCTCAAAGGTTGTTCCTGAAGTGACTCCTGAGTGATGCCAGCAGCAAAGACAAATGGGCTCCAACAGCTGCCCAGCAGGAGAAAGATCCCCCAAAACTTCAATCCCCTCGATTCAATGGGAATTCTGGTAAGAAAACACCTTATTGACCAAGAAATGTGCTCATCTAAGCTGATCATAACTAAAGTATGTTACAGCATTTCCTGATAGCTCCTCTGATTCCTTACATAAGCTTTTAATGATGGTGGTAAAGCCAATTTCTCCCTTCCTGACAGTACTTATGGACAAACTGTCAAAATTACACACCAGTGATTTGATTCACTTGTAAATTATGGGGCAATTTATCAATTTTTCTTTTTCCCTCTGAAGAGACTGAATACTTTCTGTCAGCACCACTGCACAGAAAGGCACGGGCACATCTCCAGTGCATGAGAGAGCAAAAGTCCCTCCCTATGAGAAACAGCTTCAGTGATAGATCCTCTCACCCAGCACTTTGGGACCCTCCCAGCTGTGCTTTTGGAGGTTCTTTTGTGCTTCAAAAGTTAGAGGCAGCTGTGGTGCATGGAATCATTCTGCTTGGAAGAGACCTTCAGGATCATTAACCCATCCCTGCCAGGGCACCACTAACCCATGTCCCTCAGCACCACATCTTTTAAACCCACCAGGGGATGGCCAGGAGCTGGTCAAGAAAAAACAAATCTAAATTAAATATAAAACCAAAGATTGCATTTGCTGTTGTATTAGGAACAGAGATTGCGTTTGCTGTTGAGAAGCTGATACAGAATGAAATTAACCCATTTTATTATCATTCCTTCCTATTTATTGTTTGGATTGGAAAGAAATTACAGACTAAAGCCTCCAAGCCCTGCAGGGGGGTTGATCTCAACATGTTGTGATGTTGTCCTTGAGGTATTTACACCTTCCCCAGGATGGAGAAGCAAGGAGAAAAACCTCTCCCAGTGCCAATCTCATTCCAGTGCAGTCAGACAAATAGTTTTGACACATTTCTTGCATGCTTCTCAAATAGAATTGGATTGAGCCACCAGCAAAACAGGTCCTTGTGGTGAAAAGCCTTCATCACAGGACCATGGGTTATAAGACCTGTGATCTGAGGCTCTCAAAATTCCTGCAATGCTTCTCTAATTATCCTCTCTACAATCACCATGTCTTTGACTCCACACCCTCCTCCAGCTAAGGCTCACCTTCACATGAGAGAAGCTGCCTGACACCAAGGAAATGGAGACAATAGCTTTGAAATTAAACTGGCTTTTTAATCATCTATTGATCTGGTCGGGATGATGTGAAGCTGCTTCTCACACCCTGACCATCTGTAGCTTGCAGCAGAGAAATCTGAAATCATTTTGATTGTTTTGGTTTGTTTTTAAGAAGGCAATTATGAGGGGACAAGGAGCTTTATGTCATTTTCTTGGTTGATAGAATCCTAGAATGGTTTGGGTTGGAAGGGACCTCAAAGATCATCTAGTTCCAACCCCCCTGCCATGGCAGGGAGACTCTCACTAGAGCAGGTTGCTCCAAGATATCCAACCTGGCCTTGGACACCTCCAGTGATAGAGCATCCACAGCTTCTCTAGGCAACCTGGGCCAGTGTCTCAGCACCCTCAGACTGAAGAACCTCTTCCAGCTTTTCATCCATCAGTGATTCAAGGTCAGGCTTGATGGGGCTCTGAGAATCCTGCCCTAGGTAGAGATGCCCCTGCTTCTTGTAGGGGGGTTGGACTAGATGTCCTTTGGAGGTCCCTTCCAACCCAAAATAGTCTATGACTCTATGACTTTCCCAAGGAAGGAGACCCTGACTCATTGCAGTTACAGAAATTACTAGAGGATCATCTTGGTTTTAGAGACAGTCAAGCTAAACACCACCAAAAAAAGGACATTGCACATGAACACAATGGAGTGGAAGAGCAGAAGTCAAGACAGGGACAATGCTCCTCACCACCTGAGAGAAGCAAACTAGTTTGGTTCCCTCCAGGTAGAGCAGTGCATTACTCTTTGCCTTGCCCATGGCATTTCCAGCCTGAATGTTAGCATATTAAGTGATGAAATTTTAAATACTGTATTTATTGGCACATTAGTTGATTTTATGGTAGGAAATGTACTGGAAAATGTACAGAAAATGAGAATAAAACTGCTTTATGTTTCCAGATACCACGGGATCCTGCTGTAAAGTTGACATGATAGCCTCATTGCCTCCCTGCTCTCACAAGGGGTGTTTTACCAACTGCTAGGACTTAGTTAATCTGGTTACTGCAGATTATTCCTTGATTAGTTCTGCCTCCCTCATGTCGGGAAAGTGAGACACAATCTGCTTGAGGCCTGTGGCTTCTTCTCTGGGAGGCCTGTGTGGGGATCATTCAGGTGGGAGAAGGTTTCAGGGAATAATTCCATCCTGCTGCTGCTGTGCAATTAAGTGCACCCTATAAAAACACAGTCTATGGTCGTGGCCATTTGTTCCAGCCTGGTCCAGTGCCTGACCACTCTTCCAGCAAAGAACTTCTTCCTCATGTCCAATCTAAACCTCCCCTGGTGCAACTTAGAATCATAGAATGGTTTAGGTTGGAAGGGACCTTCCAAGATCATCTAGTTCCAACCCTCCCACCACGGCAGGGACACCTCCCACTAGACCAGGCCACCCAGGATCTCATCCAACCTGGTCTTGAACACTTCCAGGGATGGAGCATCCACAGCTTCCCTGGGCAACCTGCTCCAGAGTCTCACCACTCTGAGTGAAGAATTTCCTTCTAATTCCCAATCTAAATCTCTCCTCTCCCGGTTTGAACCCATCACCCTTCATCCTACCACTGCAGACCTTTGTGCAGAGCCCCTCCCCACCCTTCTTCAGGCCATTACCCCTTGTCCTGTCATTAGTCACTTGGGAGAAGAGATCATGGGAGTTTCTTTTTTTTAAGCAGCTCTTTTCCCCTCTGTCCTGTGACTCTCACAAACCACCCCCCATCCCTGGACCTCTGTGGCAGGGAAAGCTCCTCAGCTCCACGTGGGACAGATCCAGCTCTGGCTTAAGCTGCAGGATTCAATTGCTGCAGCAACTCCATTTGCAGCAGGGCTGAATGCAGCTGTAATTGTCTGGAGGGGATGAAGGGGGGACAGCACGCTGGGGCAGTGCAGGTTGGGGTTTGGAAGGTGGGCAGCTCTTTCCATCTAATAGCTCAAGCTTAACCCTGGGGTGTGTTTCCTGATTGTCACCCCTCGCGTTAGCCACACGAGCCAATTGACTTTAGTGGTTGTCGAGCAGCAGAAGCTTCTGTGAAGCTCAGAAAATGGTTCCTCTGATGTCAAAAGGGACCATGTGAGACTGAAAGCAAATTAGCTATCTGTCCAAACCACTTGAAATAGGGAAAAAAAAAAAACCCACATACAAAAGGGAAGATAATTTTGATCTTTTTTTTCCCTGCAGGAATCCATAGAGCAAAGCAAAAGAGTAAACCCAGCTTTCATCAGCAGGGCCATTGTAGCTGGTCACAAATAAGATTTGTATTAATGAGCTCATCAAAATCCCAACCCTCCACTATATTTAAGCACCATATATATTGGGGCAGCTTTTAATTAGACATTTAATCAATGGCTTTTAATGGAAGAGGTTTGTGATTGTGCAGGATTAACTGATAGCTCAGCACAACAGATTTTTTTTTCCTACCACTGATGCAACAAGACACTTCTGAATCAATTTTTATTTTCTGGGTTTCATGTTTATTCATAAAAATGGGTCATCTGAAACACCAGCTTCTCCTTTCTAATTTTTTTTAGGGGAAAAAAGTTCTAATTGTGGCCCTGCCATGAGAAGACCCTTTGCAGGAGGAAGGACACATCCACTGCCTATTGAAGGCAACAGAAGAGGCATTACCTGCTGGGGCCATGATGAAAGAGCTGGGGAATAGGGAGAGGAGGGGGCAGAGATGACAGAAAAAGGCAGAGCAGAGGGGACAAAAATAATGGGGTTGAACTCAGCAGGAAAGGCAGGCTGGGAGAGGGATGAAAGCTAAGGAGGGGTGCTTTGCATGGCAAGTGAGGAGAAAAGAAAGCAAGAGCTCTGAAGCCTCAGGAAGAGGGACCTGTCTTTGCAGAGAAGTTTTTATAATGTAATCCAGGTCTGTGACACATCAGGTGGAACCACAGGCAGCAGCCTTCCATGGACCAGCTCTCTCATTCCACCTGCTTGGAGGTACAGACATGTCCCCTTGCATAGAACCTAGAAATCATTAAGGTTGGAACAGACCTCCAGGACCATCAAGTCCAACCTTCATCCCAACATCTCCCTGACCCCCAGACCATGTCCTGAAGTGCTGCATCTGCTTGGTTTTGGAACCCCTCCAGGGAAATGCAAGTGGTTGTTGTTCTGCAGGTCTTTGTACATGTATCCTATCCAGGTGCCCTTTTCTAGGAGATCTGGAAGACAAATTATATTCACTTCAAAACTCTCTGGTTTTTTGGGGGGAAGCCAAAAATTGATCCAGTCAAGGCATCCCATTAGTATTAGTATTACTACTTTTACTATTATTATTGCTATTGCCATTATCATTATAATTTATTTTAACATGCACAATTTACTGTGCCTTGGGAACGTGATCAGACACAGTGGTGAAAATACATATCTATAAAATATAATATTGTGTTATATATAATAATAATAATGATAATGATAATAATAAAACCACATACATAGTGTCTGAGCACTCCGTGCTGTGCCCAGGGTCCTTGACAGAGTAGATTGAGTTGGTGTAGCCCTTCCAAATATATAATATAATATAATTAATATGATATAATTAATATAATATGATATGATTAATATAATATAATTAGTGCATCCCCTTGAGGAGCATTTCTAGGCAGAAGTGCTCTGTTCTATGTGTTCATTTAAAGCTGTCTAGCCTGGGAGAGGACCTCTCAGAGAGGAATCCCCTGCCAGACACCCTGGCTTGACAGCTCATCAGCTGCTGGGGTTATCTATCATTCTGACTCAGTGAAAGGAGCCCTTTCAGGTTTTGAGACACCAGGGCTGGACATGGCAGGAGTTGTGTGTTTGTGTGCATGCCCTGGGTGTGAGGAGCTTGCCTAAAATAGCCCTAAAATGGTGATATCAGTGGAAGAAGAACTGGAGAGTGAAATGAATCTTTATACTGGAAGTCACGGGCAGCTCAGTAATTAAAGTTGTGCAGAATTAATTAAATGAGCAGAATTAAAGTTCAGAAAGGAGTTGTCCATGTTGGAGGATGGCCATGGGGCTGCCAGGGGTGGAAGCTGCAAGGGAAGAGAAAGCAACGTGCAATTAGGGTGACATTAATGACAGGGTGGTTCCTGAAGCAGCACAAAGAGCCAGGTTAGTGCTGGCAGCAGCAGAGGACTCACCACCAAGAGCCCAGCAGCAGGGCAGTGATTCCCTCCGTGCAGAACATGGAGCTGAGGGACATGTTCAGACCTTGCTGCACAAAGAAACATCATCAGCCCCACTAACAGACACTGCTGCACATTCCCCAGTGCCATCTGCTGGTGCTTCATCTGCTGCTTTGGGATGCAGCTGCTGCTTATCTCGGGGCTTCCAGCTTCCTCCTCTGGACCCTCAGGCATCATCTAACGTTTCAGCCAACACTAGGTGACATTTCCATTTCATCATCTTGTGAGGTTTCACATTTTGGTTGGATAGAAACATGCACAAAGGGTCAGACTCTGCTTCTCTTCCCTTTGCTGCATCCGTGCACATGATCAATACACCTGCAGCTAGGGAGGAAGCCTCCAAGTCATAGAATGGACCTTCCAAGGTCTAGTCCAACCCCCCTGTGGGCAGCAGGGACATCTCTACCTAGATCAGGTTGCTCAGAGCCCCATCCAGCCCGGCCTAAGTCACCCAGCAGTAATTGCTCTCCTGCCTTTCCCCTCAAGTTAAGGCTCCAGCTCAAGCTGCATCTGGCTTAACAATGCACTTAATAATGGGCTTAACTTTAGGTCAGCTCTGGAGTGGTCGGGCAGTTGGACTAGATGATCATTGTAGGCCCCTTTCTACTGAGAAAAAAGAGAACACTTCGGTTGCCTTTGTAAGACTGAGATACAGAGTTAGTCATGAGCTGGATATGAAGCCAGCCTGGACTTCCCATCAGAAATGTCCCAGGAATCAATAAGTCTCCATGAAACAGTCTGGCTGCAACATCATGGGCTGCTGAAAAGAGTCCTGAAAGCTCCCGCATTACTCTCTGAGTGAGGGCATCAAACAGCTCCTATTATTCCTTTTTCTTAAAAGGTTTTCTGATGACCCATCAGAGGGCTTCTCCAGCCAACACTTCTGTGAGTCAATGGAAAGATGCACCTACTGATGGTGTGAGGAGCCAAGAGTCAGAAGTGGATCCCAGAGTAGTCAGCATGGACATGGTTCATCTACTGCTTCCCTCTGCTGTGCCTGAGGCCACCTCTAGACTCCCAGGAAGGTCCATTCCTCACCCTGGGAGCTGGAAATGTAAATTAAGGCTCTGGTTTGTAAGAAGCTTTATGAGTTTCATGGGTTTTTTAAGGTTCTGTGGTTTTTTTGGAGTTACTTTATTCAACTGGCAGCCAAGCTGCATAAACCAAGTGTGGCCACATCGTTGCTGGTGAGTTCTAGCTGCTGGTGGATTTCTTAGGAGAGCTTATGTGCTGCACTTGCCTGATGAGCACCATGTTGGAAGAGCTCAGGTGGCCACTCATGGGCTCTCATTTAGAGGAATTTACACTAAAAGGGAAATACTTTGCACTAGAGAGTGTTGGTTGAGTCACTGGGAGATGGCATTTGCAAAACGAGTAACTACCACCACAGGTCTTCACTATCAAGGGCTTTTGGGAGGTGTTTTTGAAGGAACACAACTCTCCATCCATCAATGGTCCACATCATCTCACCACAGCAGCTTCTGAGTGGCAAGGGAGACAACCAGGGGAAGGAGAACTCTGATTTCAGAGCTGCTCTCATCAGAACTGACATGCCAAGTGTCAGAGGAGTCACTCTGCCAGGACTTGAGACAGAGGGTAATTAATTTCAAGCCCAATTCTGTATTATGATGAAAATTCATGCTGGAGAGGCTGGCGACAGAGTATTTTAATTACAATAAAGTCATGGCAGCAAAAGATGTTCCTCTCCCCCAACAATCACCCAGTTGTAGGCACTTCACAAGTGCTGGGAGCTTTGAAACTTCATTGGTGTCATCTTGGGTCTCTCTCACCTCTTTTTTCCCTTTTTTTCAAGACTACTTTTAAGTAGGTTCCGTGTGGTTGAGGTGAGGAAAAAAATCATTCTAATTATAAATGTATTTACTTTTGAATTGTCCTTTAAACTGCAAATCTCCAAGTCATCAGACCTATATCAAAAAAAATAAGGTTTATAATAGTTGCCCTACTAATACTTTCATTTTCAGGTCAGGCTTTTATCTCAGCTCATCTTGCCACTGACAGGATCATTTAAAACTTGAGTGGGGGATTATATTAGTCAGGAGTTTTGTTTCATGTTGGTTATTCCGTTTGCCAAAAGCATTATTACAAATAGACATCTTAAATACATTTTGACCTCCTGTTAAATAGCTGCAGTTCTCAATTTTAGTCTCAAGTTTTAAGAGAAGCAGGTTAATATTTGACATATTGCAAAATAAAAGTATAAAGAGATGACTTTTGGTTTAGAAAAAGAAAGAAATTGGCTCATTTTTGTTTCAAATCCTCTAATTTTTGGATCAGCATGTGCTGAGTTTTCATTTCGGATTGAGTTTTCTAGCAAAAATTAAAGGAGAAATATTTATGCATTCAAATTAGTATCAATAACACCACAAGATCTGAATAAAAACATTAAAAATGTGAGTATTTCAGATCACAATATTCAGGTCTATAACTTCTGGTGCATTTCAAAAGCTTCTTTATCCTGAAGAAAAAAAAAAACCACAGAGATTTTTTCACTTTGTTTTGTTGGGGTTTTTTCCAAGCCTTTGGTGGATGTATGTTGAAGAAGTTTAATGAATCAAAGACCAGAAAAAAAGGGTTTTTTTACAATCTATTCCATTTTTGCCTGAAATGACAGAAATTTCAGCTAGCAACTGACTTGCTGAAATGCTGCATCTCCCATAGCTTGGTCTTGCTTGGTGGAATGTCTCAGCTGCTAATACTCGGGGCTCTAAATGTTGTCAGATATAAGGATAGGCAGGAATATCTGTAATTACATCTTTGTGTGTGATTTGTGCCAGTTGTAGGAAATGGCTGGCAAGATTACTTGGAGTTAAAATAGATTTATTATAGAATATAAAATGTAATATTATAGAATATCAAATATAAATACAATGACATATAAAATAATATAAACATGTGAGTATAATAATATAAACATAAAATATAACAACGTAAACATATGTACAAATACAATAATATAAACATGTAATATTATCTTGTAAAATTCTATTATTATAAAATATTTTACTTATTATTTACAGCAAAGCCAAATTGTACCTATGAAATTCCTAACCATGACCTGATTTTTAGTAGAACTATGTGTTTGTTTCTCTCCATGTAGGTGGCAGTGAATCTGGCTGGCAGAACAAGGTGAAAGCTTTAACTGGGGGCAGCTGGCATGAATTCCAGTCACTGCAGCTCAGTGCCCCAGTTAAAGTGAAGGGCATTGGAAGAATCCTGATCCAAAGGGTGAAAGCTCCTCATTCACTTGGATATTCCTGGAAAATTGTGGTAGCAAAGCTTGGACACCCTCAAGTGATGGAAGCTGAATGGATTCAGGCCATGGAAACACAAGTAGGAGCAGGAGAAGGGCTCTAGAGTTGCACTCAGAGGTTGATACCATGAGCTACATATATTTGGAGAGAAAGGAATTTTTAAATGATGCCCTGATGGTTTTTATTGGACCATCTGATGGTCTCAAGTGTGGTAAAGACCAGTGTGGAAAGCAGGCGTGTGTTGGAAGCAGAAATGACCCTTCAGAGCATCCACACTGCTTGGAAAATGACATTCTGGACCTCCAGGGCTTTGGTTGCTGAGACATTCAGGACTTTCTGACCCTATAACAATAGAAATAGTATTTCCTTTCTAGGGTAGCTCAAGCTATAATATACAAAATACTGAATCTACCTGGACAAGCTGCTTTGAAATTTGCTCTTTAATTGCTCCACTGCTGCATAGACCCAGCCTTAGACACATTTCAAAGTTCAGTCTGTAATATTTGTCTACTCTTGTACTCTCAGCTAATGGACCTGTCAAATTTGAGATTTTCCCAGGTACATTTTCCATCTGAGCTTTCCAAGGGGCTGCTTTGTAGTAGTAAATTGAGTGGTTTTAGGGAACACTTTCTTCAGCTAATGATCTTTGCAAAATAAAGGAGTTGAAAATGTGCATAATTTCCTGGTATTAGTTGGAGGACTAAACTATTCCCTCAGATGTCTGGGGAAGATACGAACCTTCTCTCCTGGCCTTGAATTATTAGTGTGATAAAGAGATTGACATTTTCCACCTGAGGCCTCTAATGACTTCCTCCTGGGGAAGGGTGAGGCTATCACTGAGGGCTTTAAAGAAATGAAAGCCTGTGATAAAGAGCTGGAGGGTTCATGCTGCAGGGTCTCCCTAGCACTGGGCACCCCCAGAAATGTTCTGTATTTCTTTTTCCTGATAGTTGCACGCCAGGATTTTCACTGTGGATGCTGCTGGGAAAGAGAAAAGGAGTAGAAAAGGGAAAAGTCCAGTGAGATGCTTTATGGAGGGTCAAAGAAGAGTGTCTAAGAGAAAAGCAGCAAGCCAAGAGTGCTTGAAGTGCTTCTGAAGGGTAATAAAGATTTGTTGTAAAGTAGCTGCTGTTCAGAACCCAACGTGTGCTGCTCTATGGAAAAATGATTTGGGAGGCTGCCTGCAGGGGTCACGGGGAGCCTTAACAGCATAAATCCAGGTCCTACAGGAGCTGGCCAAGGAGTGAAGGAAGCATCTACTTTAACCAAGTTCTGTGCCTGCAGAGAGTTTATTAACCAACATCTTTGGAGAACACCCAGGGGATGAACTCAAACGATTGTAAGAACTAGAAATAGTCCATTCCCAACACTTGGGAGAGAAGGAATCACTGAGTGATTCCAGGAGCACTGAAGTGCTGGGGTTTGGGCTGTGGGACCCCAGTTGGAGTTGGCCTGGGGATGAGTCACAACCCAGCAACATGTTTTGCTCCCCAAGATCCCAGAAGCAGAACCTGCCCCCCCTGGGTAAGGACCTGCCCCCCCCCAGGTGGGCATGGTTGGGGTGGTGGGTGAGGCTGGAGATATATCAACCAGGAACCCACCAGCTTGGGAGAAGAAACAATGAGCTGATTGGTTTGAAGAGAGTTCCTGTTGGGGGCATTTGCTGAGCTCTCGCAGTGCTGTATCCCCCTTGACTGATTGGAGATGGAGAAGAGCAAACAGATGAAGAATAAAAGCTGAAAAGCTGAAGGTATGTGAGGGGATGGTGCTGAGTTGGGTGTTGGCCTGAGGAAGAGGAGAGCTGGCAGCACAAAATTGGTGTAGTTTCAAATAATGTGGCTTTTAGCACTCTGGGATTTTTGTTGGTCTGCAGAACATTACCAGAATTAAAACCTTTTTCCTTTGGCCTAGGGATGCTGAACTGCTGTCGAGTCTCTCTCCTCTCTCTGACAGAACCTCTTCGATGTATTGAGCACATTTAGCAAGCAGGGGCTGGAATAAAAAGTGTGTTTTGCTAAGAAGACTCAGTTGGATATTCAATATTTCATAATGAAGTTAAAGTTGGCCTCTGGTTTGAAGGTGCCTTGATGTTTGGGGTACTTAACCTCTCCATTTTCAGCCTGTAAATGGCATGCAGGAAGGGTTGAGGGAAAGCCTCATTTCCCTGCCTCCCTCTTTTGATATCTCCCAATCGATTCTCCCTGTTGTTATCATGCAGGGGAGGCTCTGGAAATCCTCAGGCAAGACATCGTGGAGAGGGGGAAGAAATCACCATTCAATCTATTTACTGAGCTCACAAGCTATTACTGAGTTCACATTAACAGCTGCCCACTGAACATTATCAATAAAAATGTGTAAGTCTAAATGATTATTAAAAAACTTCCTTTCTGGGAGTGCAGCAGCTTCTGGAAAAGCCACAAATTTCTCCACCTGAGGAAATTCTTTTGAGCTTCCCCCCCAGTCTGTGCCTGTCAGGCTTTCAGAGCACCTCTCACGACCGGTGTCTCCTCCACCTCCACAGCTCCTCCTCTTCTCAGCTCCTCTCCTTTGCTGTCCCACCACCCACCCACCTTGCTAAAGGGGAACTTCCCTCTCGTGTCAGCTCATCCCCAGTTTTCCTTTAGAAAAAGGAGGGGAGCAGCACCAATTAGTCCTACAAATTCACGCAGGAGGATCATTTAGTGGGGAAAGAAGCTTCTAATTAATTTGTATGTAATTTCCCTCCTATTGTAACACTTCAGCAGAACTTTCCCAGCTTAAAATAAACTCACTGGTGACTAACGGGGAGAGGGAAAGATTCAGATGGAATTTGCTTTGTTTTTTCTGGGTTATCACAGAACGTTTGAGGCTGGAAGGGACCTCTAGAGGGCATCTGGTCCAACCTCTCTACACAAGTAGGGACAAATCTGCCTAGGGCAGGTTGCTCCAAGCCCCATCCAACTTGAACCCCTCCAGGGATGGAGCATCCACAGCTTCCCTGGGCAACCTGCTCTAGGGGGAGGTGTCCCTGCCATGGCAGGGGGTTGGAACTAGGGGATCTTTGAGGTCCCTTCCAACCCAAACCACTCTATGATTCTGTGATTATTCCATGATTTGGGGTTTTTTTTGTGAAAATGTTTAGTTACCAAATTATATCTGCAACAAAGGGATTATTATTAATAATATTATAGATTCCTTTTTTATGCCTGGTATCCAGTTAAAAAAAAAAAGAAATTGTGTAGTAGTAGAAAAAAAGAAAGGAAAAAAATAGTAAGAAAAAGAATTAGGAAGTCTAGTAATTCCTTAATGTCCCCCTGAACATTATGGATTTATGATGGCAAATTGCACACCTTAATTTCTCAGCTCAGATATTAAGCTGTGTTTGAATTGAAATACATAAAGCAATATTATTGTTAAGTCCAGTTCTTGGTTTTTAGGTATCAATATGTGATATCATACATATGCCACAATTAGATGATTCATGACCAAAACTGCAGTTTTTTAGACAATCTTACCCAATTTTCATGTCTGTTATAGTCTAGAGGAATTACATTGACACATCCACTGACAAATGCAGATGATTCTTAATCCTGGCAGCGTTTGTGATCTTCTGAGTCTTCACAGAATCCATCATTTTAACGGCCTGGGTAGGACGTGGTCTTAATTCTGAAAATCTTCTCTTCTGACTGAAAAAGAGAGCTCAGGTTTAGTTCCACCAGTGCTGGTACTGGGAGAGGAGCATGTCCCAGTTGTGCCTGGGAGCTGCTGTTACTGGGAATTCAGCCCTTGGATGGCAGAAGCACCACAGACCTCTGTGTTCTGCTCTCTCCAAGGGCTCTTGCCCTCAAATACTTCCCAGCTGCTCAAATCTTTGCTGCAGGACTAACCAGACTTGAAAATTTTGAGCTTTTTTTGCTTTTTTCACTTGATTTCCAATAGTAGAAGACACTGGAAGCCCCAAGGTTGGGTGACTAATATCTCTGGAAGAACCTTGCTTGCATTCTAACTCTGGCTAGTTCTCCTAAATAATTTATTTAGACAGCAGCTTCGTTACAAGTGGATTTGGCAGCTCTTCCTCCACGTCTTCTCTCTGTGTTTTCTGAGAGGACCACGAGGCCAGCACCTGAGCATGGGCTGAGAGCACTTGTCCAGCTCCTCCTGGGGCATCAAGAGCTCTCTGGGTAAGGAAAACAGGGCTGGGCAGGAGATGCCCTGGCTGTGGGTGTTCACTGAAGATTGAATTAGCTTCCAAATTAGAAAAGGAGGCTCAGGGGAGACCTTCTGGCTCTGCACAACTTCCTGCCAGGAGGTTGGAGCCAGGTGGAGTCGCGCTCTTCTCCCAAGGAACAAGGGACAGGACAAGAGGAAAGGACCTCAAGTTGCCCCAGGGGAGGTTGAGGTTGGAGCTGAGGAACAATTTGTTGGTGGGCAGGGTTGTGAAGGGCTGTGCCAGGCTGGGCTGGGCAGTGGTGGAGTCCCCATCCCTGGAGGGGTTTCCAAGTTGTGGAGATGTGGTGCTGAGGGACAGGGGTAAGTGGTGCCCTGGCAGGGATGGGTTAATAGTTGGACTTGATGATCTTAACGGTCTCTTCAAGTCCAATATCTCCCTGACCACGATACATTCTTCATCACCCCAAATCCCCCCCCTCTATATTCCACAACAGAAAAGGGAACCTTAAAACCCTTTAGACCCACATGTTTTGTCTCTGTGCTTTCAACACCCTGTACAAAGAACTCTGTAACTCCCTCCCCTCCAAGAGTTAAACATGAAGCCACAAGGCATAATTCACACCTGCAACCCTTTCCCTGTGCCCATGAAACCCCATTTATTTCCATCTCCTATTTAAAACTCCTCTGCTGCACTATTCATTTGTCCTGGGTGCTTCTGGGCGTGATGCTTTCAGGGATCTCTTCAAAACAATTTGTCTATAAAACAAACCAAGGGGAAAAAAACCCCAAACAAACAAGGGGAGGGAAGGAGAGGCCAATATTTCTATTTGGATGGCAAATTGCAGAGAGCTCCACTTGAGCTCGCTTTCCCCACGCTGTGATGAACTCTGGTCACTGGTGTAATTTGGGAGCTGTGGATGCTCCAGCTGCTGCTGAGCTCCGAAGACCAGGTGCACTGCAAATGATTCCTCATTTCTCCTCTGAACCTTCCCCTTGCAGCCCTTTTTGTGGAGCCTCAAGCCTGGTGTAAGTGAATGTTTCTCTGTGACGAGCTATTCAATTTTTTCCCTTCCCCCCAGAGGTTCCCTTGACTGCTCGTCCCATTTTGTCTGTCTGCCTGCAGCTCCTGACCGAGCAAACACATTTACAGATGTCTCCTCAAACAATGGGCACACCATGAACATCTTCTCCAATTGCTCCAGCAATCATCTGCTCTTTTCCAGGGGAAGCTTCAGCCTCGTTCGGTCAGCGGGCAAGAATAATACCCTGGCTGGGGAGGGCCCCGTGAAACACCTCCTGTTCCAGCAGGCAAATATTGAATGCCCAGCACTGTGTTTGCAGTAAATGGTGTGTGAGCTGAAACATGTTTGATTTATACTTGGAGGCTTTGAGCCCTCGCTGCTTTGGAGTTTCTTTGCACTGCTTCAGCAAACACGGACGTGTCTCTCTCTCTTTTTTTTTGGCTAAATAGACAGTGAGGCAAAGGTCACCCACAGCAGGAGAAACCCTGGTGCCTGCATCCCTTGTAGGAGGAGCTGTGGTGTGGTAGGAGGAGCTGTGGTGTCCCTTATCCATCTTCCACCACCACGGTGGTCACAGCAGTGGTGGCTGCTGCCTGGGCAGCCTTAATGCCACAGCTCCATCCCAGTTGCCAGAAAGATGCCTGCAAGGAAGCAACCAGATGCTTCACCACAGCCCGGCCACCCAAACGTAAGAACGTGGCTCCATTTGGTGGAGCTGCTTTCAAGCCAACACCTCCACATCATCCCCCTCCACCAACTTTAACGTGGTGGCTGAATGGGGCTCAGAGCAGGAGGTGAAAGTGGTGGAGTCACCATCCCTGGGGGTGTTCAACAAACAAGTAGATGTGGTGCTTCAGGACATGGACTTGATGATCTTGAAGGTCTTTTCCAGCCTGAGCAATTCTATGGTTCTGTGATTCTATGGTCTAGGAGTCAGGGAGATGTTGGACAAAGGTTGGACTTGCTGATCCTGGAGGTCTTTTCCAACCTAAATGTTTCTCTGATTCTCTGAATCTCTCCTCTGCTCTGATGTCAGAAAATTTTCCTTGATTGACAGTGTTTGCTCTGCTGGATGGCATCCAGCAAAACCCCTCCTGATCCCCTGGAGCACCGAACACTTGTCCAGTCTCTTCTCCAGGGAATGACCAGAGCCAGCTGCATCTGCAGGAGTCATTTCTTGGCAGCCCCAGATGCACTCAGGTTGTGGTCTGGCTTCTTTATTAAGCAATATAGGGCTGGTTCCTGGGGAAGGATCATCCCCAGAGGCTTTGGGGGAATTTCTTTTACTTTTTCTGGAAAGTCTCCTAAAAAATGTCCCAGCATATTTGCATTGAAAAATAGTGTTTATGAAGCCTCCAGGATCTCCAATGCTCATGAAGCCCAGGATCTACCTGGTCCTCAGTGTAAGGGAGTGATACCCAACATAAAATCATAGAATCAGATTAGTTTTGATTGAAAAAGACCTTTAAGATCATCAAGTCCAACCGTTCCCCCAGCCCTGCCAGGGCACCACTAACCCCTGTCCCTCAGCACCACATCTCCATGGCTTGGAAACCCCTCCAGGGATGGGGACTCCACAGCTCTGCTGTGTTTCTAGAGTGTGAGGAGGGTGTATTTGTTGACATATAAATGTATATTATTTGGAATAGGAGCAGAACAAGGCACATGGGCCCTCCCAAGGGCACGGACATCAGACCTGGCTCCATCAGCACCATCAGCAGCACTGACTCACACAACGTACAATGTCCAGGAGCAGGAGGATGAGAAGCCTGGGGGTGCATCCACAGAAGACCTGGCTCTAACCAAAGGCTGTAGGTAGAGCTGTGAGCGTTGACAGATGGGTTCACCTGCCCATGTCCTCCTTGGGGCTGGCAGCAGCCTGCTTATCTTCACACAGTGCCACTAATAAGCTGTAGATTTACTAGTCCTTTGGCCAGTAAATCT
The DNA here is from genome assembly GCA_013401335.1 of Brachypteracias leptosomus. Classification (NCBI taxonomy): domain Eukaryota; kingdom Metazoa; phylum Chordata; class Aves; order Coraciiformes; family Brachypteraciidae; genus Brachypteracias; species Brachypteracias leptosomus. The sequence goes on from VYZX01000375.1 coordinate 240,973, forward strand.
GGTTTGCTCCAATTTACTCCTGGCTCAGCCTCGGGAAGGCTTTGGATGCTCAGCTCCATGCTCCACGGAGCAGTGCTGCCACCTCCCATAGCCATGAAGGGCTGAGTTTTTTCCTTTGTAATGACAAGGAAGAAAATGAGTCACAGACAGAATTTCCTTCAGCTGAGCTTTTATAAGGGAAAATAAATCTGACATCAAATGCTTGGTCTGCAACCTCCTCTGAAGCTGTATTAACAGGAATGTTGTTCCTCATCAGCCTGGCTTCTCCATTTCTAAATGCACCTGGTCATAAATAAACATCCCTGACCCTAGGTAGTGATTCTCCTCCTATTACACACTAATATTTATGGCTCTTCCACCACTAATGTTAGAGCAAGACAAAGACATACCTAAAAACCAGAATTTCTACATTTTAGGGGCTTGGGGACAAAAGTGTTAAGTGGTAAAGTGAGCAAGGTGTCTATAATCCTTTAAAGAAATAATGCAAATTGCAGGAGGCACCTGTGGCATGGTGGGTTTGATGTGCAGGCTACAAAAGCCCAGATTTTGCTCATTTTTCAGGGCTGAATGATGTCTATTGAAAAAGGAGCAGTGGATTAGTTGTGTTCTTTGGATTCAAGCCACACGGCTCGATCCCAAGCATGCAGGAGCCTCTTGCTACCTGCCTTGTTCCCTGAATAGGGGAACGTGGGTGATGAATGTGTTTGGAATCAATGCTGGTGTTGGAGGGAAGGGAGGAGGTCAAGATCTCTGCTTTATTGGCCAGGTTGTCTCTGGAGCGTTGGGTATTAACACCGTGCCCAAGAGCTCATCAGGAGGCAGAGAAATAACAAATCAATGGGGACAATGAGGCTTGGGAAGAAGGAATCAGCAGAGGGGTGTTGATGAGGCAGCAGAAATAAAGGTTTCCCCCTTCTCAGCTGGTTGCCAGATGCAGGTAACCATGGTAATTAAGGACCAGGCAAATTTGGGTGGAAATGGTCGCCCTTCACAACCCAGATGGAAAAGATGATTCATCCAGGAGGAAAATAAGAAAAGGATCCCAGTGAAAAAATGAGGAGGCAGTAACAGAGCCCTTCATCCCTGAGAGCTCTAACTGCTGCTCTGCATCCAAATCTGACCCCCCCAGGCTGAGCCACAGCCCAAGGAGACCACAGCAGCTTAAATCCTGCAGCTTTTCCTGATCTGCTGCCAAGAAGTAGCTGATTCGAGCTTTGGATGGAGATTTGGAGACATTTTCCCCATTAGCTCATTGCTACAAACCCCACCTGCCAGTTTGGGGGTAATAAACAGAAAGTCTGTGATTCTGCTTGTTTGTTTGGAGTTGCAGCTATTATATACATATATAAACAGGATTTGTATATTTTCTGTATGTTTCCTGTCTTTTTCACACGTAACTGGTGGTTTAAAGAGCCAAATGATGGCAAAAAGCATGAAGAGAGTGCAGCACCTCTTTGCAGAGCAACAAAGGCAGCATCACAGCCCCTGTAGTGATTCCTCTTAATCCTGGAGCTCTGGCTCATCATGTACGTGTCAATTAATGTGGCATTTTCCTCTCAAATCAGAGAACCCCTTGGACTTGAGCCCCTCACAGCCTCTGTGGACAGCTCTGTATTATAAAGGAGGAGTTCTGACAGCCCATCAGCTTGGTGGGTCCAAATCTTGGGGGTGCTTTGGTCCTTCAGAGAGTTCGGCCTCTGGATGGAGCTGATTAGAGTAAGAACTTATCAATGCTGATCAAGAGCTAAAGGGTGGGGGCAAGAGGCTGGGGCCAGACTCTTGTCAGCGGTGCCCAGGGACAGGCCAAGGGGCAGTGGGCACCAAGTGGACCCCAGGAGGTTCCACCTGAGCAGGAGGAGAAAGTTGTTTGGGGTGAGGGTGTTGGAGCCTGGCCCAGGCTGCCCCGAGAGGTTGTGGAGTCTCCTCTGGAGAGATTCCAAGGATCCTGGGCCTGATGCTCTGGGTGAGCTGCTGGAGCAGGGGGGTTGCACCAGATCATCTCCAGAGGTCCCTTCCAACCCCACCATGCTGGGATTCTGTGAAGCCCTCCTGGTGAAATCAGTCATAGAAAATCCCTTCCTCGTGCCTGCAGCTGTTGCTGGGTTTTGCTGTTGCAGGAGCTTTCTCTAGCTACGATTATTTCCCAGGGATTTACCAGGAGCCATCACACTCCTCTTACATCTTCATCAGCATCACTCATTACAGCAGAGGTCGCCAGGTCACTTGATGTGAGGAGATGAAGCAAGTGCCTTGTCCCTCCTCATTTCCAGCACGTCCTCCCATGAATCCCAACCCTTCCTGTCACACAGGGTGGTGTCAGCAGGCTGAGCAATTAAAAACCACCCTGCTCTCTGCATTCATTATACATTGCCCTTCAGCAAAGAGCAGCTTGTTGCACTTCATCAGGGTAGTCAGCGGCTGGTCCCCCACCATGCCCCCTTCCCACCACCCTCCTCCTCCTCACTTATGCTCTGATGTAATTGGCATTAACAGAGCGTGAACAAATTGCCCAGGGGCACCCAAACGCTCCCCAGGAACCACCAGGAGCACTTAGGGGGGCATCTACAAAATGGAGTTAAAAGGATTTCAGATGGAATTGGTCCTGATGAAGCAAATACTCGTGTCAGGAGCCACGTTNGAGGCCACGTGGGCTGGGGGGGGGGGGGGGTAAGTCAAGGCATTGTCCTGGAAATGTCAGGAAAATAGGAGATGAGCTGCACCTTCTTGCAGGCTCCCTGCACCAGCTGCTTCTCCAGGGGACCAACATTCCCCAGCTGAGGACCAGCTCACTGCTGAAAATGTCTGTCCAGGGGAAGCCATGGGGGAGGAGTTTCTCTGACCCCTGGGCATGCACAGCCTGGGAAGGATGGCTTCAATTTGACAGACATCAAAGGGTCTTGGTTGAAGAAGTTAGGAGGAGGAGCAATATATTTGGGGGCCAAAAATATCCTTAGTACAGATGCAAGAAGGTGTTTGAGGTGCCCTCTCCATTTTGACTTCATAGCAGGACCCTTTATTACCTTACTCCTGGTTGATATAGCCCTGGCCTCACCCACCACCCAACCACGACCACCTGGGTGAGGTGGAGCCCCAGAGACCAGTGGGACAGGTGAAGCCAATGGGGGAAACAACCATTCTTCTGGGTTGGGACTCATCCAATGTTTACCATGTTCCCCAAACCACCTGACCTTTGGAAACCTTTAAAAACCCCTCCCTAAATTGTTTTGGGGCATTTCTGTGTCTTTACAGCCCCTGGTCTGTTGAAGAGGAGCCTTCCAGACAAAGAGACAAAAGATTCTCTCCACATCACAATCCAGGTATTGGCTTCCTTGGATTTTTAACATGTTTTCATGATGCTTTGTAGGTCTCAGAAAATGTTTAGACTGAGTTGGGGGTGCAGAGATACTAAAAGCTGGAATTAACATCAGATTGGAGACACAGCTAAAGTTCAGAGCTGAAACCCTCCAAGGTTTGAGATCAAGGTGTGGATAGGAAAGGTGAATCTATCTGTGCCCATAAAACCCCCAAACTGGGTAGAATGAGTTTGCTGAAGGGAAGGGATTGCAAATCTTGATTCCAGGTAGGATCATTTAGTAGTGACCAGGCACCCAAGTTTTAACCTGATCAAAATGAACCTTGGGGATGGGACTCATCTCCTCCAGCTCAAGCTCTTCAGACCCTGGCATCTGACCTGAGCTGCTGATCTCTCCTTCTCCTGCTGCCAACACCCCTGGGGGCCAGGCCAGACCATCTTCATCCAAGATCATTTCCATCACCAAGACCCCTTTTTACAGCTGTTTCTCTGCTTTGATGCTCACAGTTGGTGATATGAAAACTTTTGGTTTTAATTTTATCTCCGCTTTCATACAACACCCTAATTGTTTGCCTCCCAAAAAAACACGGTTTCATTAATTTAATCTCGTGCTGCAGAAAATTTTATGAGATCTTAAAGCAACTTCATACTGCGCATTAATTTCTTTCCCCATAATTGTATTTATATTTCAACAAATAGACTTGAAGTACATTATTATTCTAAAATGAGTGCTAATGGGTTTCAGCACTTTCATGCAGCTAATCGTGCATTTATTTCACAGCTTTGATGGCTCACAAAGGCTTCCATTTCTTCATTTACATGAAACAACTGTGAAGGAGAAATTAAATGGCTGCTTATTTTATCTACAGATTTATTTTTTTTTTCCTGAAAACTCTACACAAACAGTCCTCTGCTGGGCTACAGTAAATAATAACTTGGGGAGATGCAGGGAGATAGTTCCATAAACAAAAAATACAAATCTTGACCTGAAAAAAACAAAAAAAACCCAAATATTGCTCCTTTTCACCATGCCAGCACAGAACAAATAAGTTTTGCATAGCAGGGTGGACACCAATTTGTTTTAATTGGCTTTCAAGCCAAATTTCAAAGGATGGCAGGAGGAGGGAGGGATGTAGATGTCCAGGAGGAGGTTGTGCATCACCCAGGAGCTGCTGTGCTTCAAAGCTAGTCTTGAACTTGTGCTGTGCTTAGTCTTGAAGAACATAGAGGAACATATGGTTCCTCCAGGATGTCTACTATAGGTTCCTCATGGACCTATAGTAGACACCCTGGGCACTGGTGTCCTACAAGGTAGGCTTGGTGATGGTGACCTTAAATAATTGGCTGCGAAGGCAAAAAACCACCCTCCAAGGGAGCAGCTCTTGACTCCACGGCCTGTTTTTCCAGGCATCAGATCCATGGAGGCACAATTTGAACATCTTGGACTAAAAATCTTAATGGCAGCCTAGGGATGCACCAGCTGGGGTCTGCAAGGAGGAAAGAGGGATAGAGGGAGTGTCTCCACTCCATAGTGTCCATCCCAGGAACCCCCTTCTATGATTCTATGATTATAATTCTATGATTCTGATTTTTTAAGCTCTTCCTCCTGTCCTGGATGTCAATAACTGGATCATTGAGTCCCAGGTGAAGGGATGTCCAAGGCTGAGACCTTCAGGGGGATCACTGAAGCCACCCCTCATTCCAAGGAGCTTCCTTCTTTAGGCAGGAGAATGGGAGATTGTGCAACACAAGCAGCAACTAAACAGCTTCTGTTACACTCCTCAGATAATTAACATCATGATTCTTATCTCCTTGTGCATATAGACACATGGTGGAACACCAGGAGATAGGGACCTTCTTCTGAAATGCTCCAGTAGTAGGAATAATGTCTGTGCTGCCCTGGAGAGGGAAGGAAGCTCCCAACCCACAGATTTTTTTTCTTTTGGACCACCCTTCCTCAGGAATACCCCAAATCTGGTCTCTGTGGGGTTATTTAGATGTTCTTCTTGATCTATAAAACCATCTGGCTCCCATGAAGCTGGTCCAGCCTCCAGCCCTGCAGCATCCCACTGCTCCCTGGATGGAGCTCTCCATCTCCCAGCCACTTCTCTTCCAAGGAACCCAAATATTTCGTATCAGGTAATGATTTATTTCTTCCTTGAAGAGAATTGGAGGGGATGAATTAATCCACGACAGCACAGGGGAGGGGAAGAGAAGTTAATTGAAAAATATAATGAAAACACTGAGCTCATTCCACCCTCTGTGTGCAATGGAAACATGGATATTGACAAAGAAGAATTAAAATTTGCTACAGAGTTCAAACACTGTTAATATATGTATGATGATAATGCACAGAAGCCTTGGTAAGGAGCCTGAGGGCACACTCTATACTTATGCAAATTTTATGGAGAACTACAATATTAAATACTACACACTCCATTTTTTATTATTTTTCTTTTTTTTTTAAGCATACTGAGCCTTGTAAACACTTTGGGCCCAAGTTCTACTTAAGTTTAGGGTTGTTTTCATGCTGTGAGGAGAAGTGAAAGGTGCTGAAAGTGGAAGGCAACTTTTTCTGGGAGAAAAAAGACCTCCAGGATCATCAAGTCCAACCTTCTTGTTGGAACAAGATGACCTTGAAGGTCTCTTCCAACCCTGACAATTCTATGACTCCTCACCGAGTGCATTTCTTATGCTCAAGAGATTTCGGAGTTTTCAGTCATGTCCTTCATTCTTGGGGGAAAAATGTTGATTTATTTGTCTCCAGCCCCCTGGGGAACATCCCTCCCCTTCTTCACAAGAGAGGAGCATGTTCCCCAAGCACTCTGAGGAGCTTTTCTGAGCAGCAGCCATCACTTTCTGCTCCCTCTAGGACCTTTTGTCTGGCTGCTCCTTCATTATGCTGCTCTCAACCACCTAACTCAGCACATAGCAGCAATTTGGATCGTTCACCTTCCAGCTCATCCTTGGAGTTCTGCTGATTCGGGTGGTCTGTGTTCTGCTCTCCTTATCTCTCAATGTCACTGCCCTTTAGTGCCTCCCCTGCCAGAGCAGGAGCTGCAGGAAATGATCTGAGGATGTTCTGTGGCACTTTTGTTCCTCAAGGCTTTGAAACTTAATCCCCAACACAAGCTGGGTTCACAGGGAAACAATTCATTGTCTCTCCAGGCAAAAATCAGAATATTCCATATCTAAACCACAGCAGAGAGGGGTTGCTTTCCACCCAGTGTGATGGAAACAAAACTAAAAAACCCCATTTGAAGGCTCCAGATCTCTTCTGTGACCATTTCTGACCATAGCTGTTTGCTGCTACTGTCCAAATGACCTCTGCTCCACTGGGCTTCATGTTGGCCTTTCTTCATCTTCATTAAAGGTACCCAACCAACTCCCAGCTCAAGTTCAAGCACCTGGAACAAAGCATTGAAGAATCAAAGCTGCCTTCCAGAAATTAATCCAAGAGACACAGAGGAACCATCAAAGTCACCTCAAAGGGCCAAGATCAGCAGCCTGCTCCCAAGAGCAAGACCTGGACGTGGTCAATCCCCGTGGAGCTGCTGCCTGGCCTGAGGTCTGCTCTGCTCCCCTCCCAGCCCTATCTCAGTGTCACTTCTAATTTATGACAGTATCTGGCTGTTATGAAACCCTTTTCATTAAGCTTCATTAAGTTCCTGTTTGCTTTGGGCTTTTGCTGCTGTCTGGAAAAAAAGGGCTGGTGGATGTACAGGAGAGACACCAAAGGAATTATTTGGTCCAAGTGCAAACAGAGCAATGAACTTGTTAAAAGCAAGATATGAAGGGAAAGTTTGATTGAGAAGTTTATAGAAGCATAGAATGGGTTGGGTTGGAAGGGACCTCAAAGATCATCCAGTCCAACCCCCCCTGCCATGGGCAGGGACACCTCCCTCTAGACCAGGTTGCTCCAAGCCCCATCCAACCTGGTCTTGAACACCTCCAGGGATGGAGCATCCACAGCTTCCCTGGGCAACCTGTGCCAGGGTCTCACCACCTTCAGCGTAAGGAATTTCCTAATTTCTAATCTAAATTTCTCCTTCTCCAGTTAGAACCCATCACCCCTCATCCTGTCGCTACAGACCTTTGTAAAAAGTCCCTCCCCAGCCTTCTTGTAGCCCCCTTCAGATACTGGAAGGCCACGAGAAGGTCTCCCTGGAGCCTTCTCCTCTCCAGGCTGACATACACAATAAGAAACAGGCAGGGGAAGGGTTAAAATGCTCCCAACCATCCATTCTGACAACAGAGGCAATATTTTTTCTCTCCCAAGACAAGGCTGGTGCATCCCTTGCATGAGACAGAAAAAGAAACAGGCTCAACGTGTCCTTTTCTAGAACCTCATTAGAAAAAAGGGAAGAGATTCCTCCTCCTCTTCTTCCTCCTACTGTTTATTCTCCACGTGGGCCCTGCTTCCCAGCACATCTTTCTCTTTAGACTGACATTTAATTAAGGAAATGTTAGGGGGGAAAAAAATCTCACAGACACCTTCAGTGCTTCCTCTCCACTCCTCTGCTGCTCTTGGCAGTGATGGGGAGAGCAGAAGTTGGGGCTTTGAGTGTGGGTGGTGCCTTCATCACTGACCAAAGACAGAGCCCTTGATGCCATTAAAGCAAATACTTCATATGGGCAGAGACCAACCACAGCCCAAAAACTCAGCGCTAAGTCCCCATTAAATCACTGACAGGCAAATTGTCAAAATCCAGCACTTTGGTGTTGGGGTTTTTTTGACATTTTATTTTTTTTCCTTGCAAATGGTTTGCCCAGCTTCTCTTCTAGCATCAGATCTGTCAGCAATTCCCCCGGGGTGTTTCTGTTGCTTTGGGTTTGCAATGGGAAACATCAACACGTGGAGAAAACTTCAATCCACTGGTTGTTCTATACATCCCCCGAGCATAACGAGCAAGCAGCTCCTGCAAGGCTGGGCTGGGGTTCAGCAAACTACCTATAAATGGGCAAACAAGTGGTTGGGCTGTCAACAGACAGAGATGTCAAGCTGGTCAAAGCTCCTCTGTTAAGCTCATAAATATCTGTTGTTCTAAGCAGTGGGGAAAATACTGGGAATGGACATGTAGCATGGCAAAAATATCCCTGTTCTATAAGCCAGGCTGGCCCAAAGTAAAAATAAATATATTTAAATGAATATACTTGCAAATATTCTTCTTGCACAGAGAAAGAAGAAGGTGAGAGGTCTGGAGAATGTGTCGTATGAGGAGCACCTGAGGGAACTGGGACTGTTGAGCTTGCAGAAGAGGAGGCTGAGAGGAGACCTCAGTGCTCTCTACCTAAAAGGAGGTTGTGGTGAGGCTGGGGTTGGGCTCTTCTCCCAAGGAACTAATGACAGGACAAGAGGTGATGGCCTCAAGTTGTGCCTCGAGAGGTTTAGATTGGACATTAGGAAGCTCTTTGCTGAAGGAGTGGTCAGGGACTGGACCAGGTTGCCCAGGGAGATGGTGGAGTCACCGTCCCTGGAGGGGTTCAACAGACAAGTAGATGTGGAGCTTTGGGAGATGATATGAAGTTGTCTGAGGTTTGTTGCCTGAAATGAGTACACCTCTTGTTCTCACTTCCCTTTAATCCCACTAAGTGACTCTTCCCATGGAGCAATTACACCCACCAGGTGGGACACTCCAATTTGCTGTGCATTGAGCCTGGGCAGGCAGTTCTCAGACTGCATCAGGCAAAGCAGTGACAGCAGAGGAGATGAAAAAAGAAAGCAGGAGGAGGAGGATGACACTGCAGGAGATGATAATTGAGGAACTATGAGAATGTTCATGGAGTTTGACAATTTCAAGCTAAAAAGCTTCTGTCCTAGCAGGTATTTTTAGCTCCCACTTAACCCTTCCCATCTCACCTCCCTCTCCAGTCCTGCATCAACCACTGGGAGGTCCCAAAGCATCTCAACAGACCTCTACCTCTGCTCTGGAGCTGGATGTCTTCAAGAGCCCAATATTTCAGCTTATCCTGATGGACTCCACACGCATCTGGGGTAGGATCTGATGGATGCAACGATAACAGTTCTAATATACCCTGGAACAGCCACCACGTGGCTCCATCCAACACACACACCACCAAGTCAGCTGGAGGGGTTGGCATTGACCTCAAACCCCTCAAGTCTCTGCCTCTTCATCTTCTGCTGCTCTCCCAGCCCTGCAGAAGCTCCAAGATGTCAAGGTGATGATGGGGGGGACTCAGGTGAGCTGAGCCGTGCCTTGACTTTAATTGCTGAGTAAACTGGAGAAATAAGAGAGAAATGAAAGCTGACATTTATCTCTAGGAGAGCTAAAGCCCTAATTCAATGGGTTAAGCATTGCTCAGCTCTGTGGAGGAAAGGAGAACTCCTCTGCTGTTCTTCTACATGCAACCTGGGCCTCCATCCCTGCTCTCATCGGGTTGTTATTAGGTTGAGCAGCTCATACAGAGACATTCTGGGATCAACCCCTCACCCAGCTGTTGGATTGATACAACAAGTCTAGGGAGCTGCTGATTTGAGTGGGAAAGGTGATTTTTTTTTTTTCCCTGAAGTGTTGCAAATGGAGAAAATAAGTGGGATGCAGGCAGAGCATCCTCCACCCCAAAGGGAAGTCTCACCAATTTCTGGAGGCTGATGATCCTTGATGGAAAAAAATCTCAGCTCCCAGATAAGCCTTAAAAATGAATCTACACAGGGATTATTTATAGGGCCAGGATTCAGGGAGAAGCATCCTCCTCAACACACACACTCTGCAAAGCTGGAGCTCTGTGCTAGGCTTGGGTGCAGCTCAGCAACTTTATAATCAGGGAATTTAAAGTTTGGAGTCACTTGATTGCCCATGGGGCCCTTCCAGCCTTATGTTGTTTCCATTCAGGGACAATGGACCTTCCAAACAAGCTTCCCTGACCTAGGAGTGCCTCTGATTTAAGCCAGTTTAACACGTAATTGTTAAATTGAGCAGGCAGTTGACTTACTCCATTCAGGGCTGGCTTCCCTACATCAATTATTTTAAAGATCACGCTCTCCAAATTCTGCTTCCAGAGCTCCCTCTTTAATATGATTCATCTGCAGGATAAAAAAAACAAGCATCAGCAAATGGAATCTGGCAAGAAATGAATAAAATAAGCTTAAAATAATGTCATTGTGCCTATATTCAATTTCTTTTGACTGGAGCTGTGCATCTGAGAACTCCACTATTTGTAGCTAAAAGGAGAAAAGAACTGATGACATCAGCAATTTACCTCATTATGTCACTGGGGGATGATAAATAATATTTTCCCCAAGTCCTTCTGACTGTCTAAAGTGGTTTTAAAGTTTGTACACAGTGTATTTGGACTTAAATGCTGCTACTTCCCAAATCTTGGAGAGCCGAGACAGCAGGAGATAATTTGTGGGACAGCTTGAGACATTTCTCCAACAGTTTTAATATTGCTGCAATTTCTTCTCGCTTCCTATGAGGCAGAGAACTAATGGTGCATTTGAAGCCCTCGTAGAGATGGGGCTTTTTGTGGGAGGGGAAACTTGCCCTGAAATCTGGGAGGTTTTTGTCACTGGTCTCAGGGACAGCAGCACCAGGAGTAGAGTCTCCTTGGGTTTCCTCACCAAGCCTCTTTAGCTACTTCTCCTCATGACCAACCCAAGGTTGGTTGTCTGCTTGGGTTTTGTTTGGTCGCATTCAGCTAATTGGTTTGTGCTCATGTGTTGGGTTTCCTTTAAAGCTCCAGACACACCTGGTGGGATCATGCTCCACTCCTCTGAGCTCCAGCCACTGCAGGACAGAGCAGAGACTGACTCCAGCCTGGACCTTCAAGGGATTCATGGTAAGGAATGTTCCTGTGGAACCAGCAATTATGAAAACCAACCTGAGGGAAAAAAAAGAGGGTGGATAAAGGGTGCTCCACCTCTTCATTCCCTGTTGCTCCCCTCATCTGCATCACACCAAGCTGCAGCAGACTGGGTTGCAACTGGAATGGAGTGTAGCTTTGATATCTACCCTCACAGTGACCTTAGAACCTCAGGCTGCTCTGAAAATTACCTAGAAACTTAACCCATCCCAGAAACCCCTTCCAGTTAAACACGACGTGACCAATGCCTGTAACCTTCTGAATGTGTTCCACTGAATCATCATCTCCAAACATCAGGATTTGCTCATTTCAATCGCTGGTTTCAGCTGCTCAGATTGTCTCTTTTATTTTTTGCAAGTTCTTGCCTTGGCAGAGCTGAAAGTCTTGGGCTGGCTGAGGAAGCAGCACTTTAAAAGTGGAATTGTCCCTGTTCCTTTCTTCTCCTCTTTCCTCCAAGTCTCTCAGACTTTTGTTCTTCACTGCAGCTCACAAGGGGAGAACATTTGACCTTATTGCAACCTTCCAATGCCTGAAAGGGACCTATAGGAAGGTGGGGGAGGATCTGCTCAAAAGGGTTTGTAGTGACAGGATGAGGGGTGATGGTTTTAAGCTAGAAAAGGGGAGATTTAGGTTAGACATGAAGAAAAAGCTTTTTAATATGAGGGTGGTTGATCACTGGAACAGGTTGCCCAGAGAGGTGGTGGAGGCCCCATCCCTGGAGACATTCAAGGTCAGGCTTGATGGGGCTCTGAGAATCCTGCCCTAGGTAGAGATGTCCCTGCTTCTTGTAGAGGAGTTGGACCAGATGCCCTTTGGAGGTCCCTTCCAACCCAACCCATTCTGTGATCCACAACAGGCGTGTGGTCCTGCTGTAGAGAGGATGCTAATTCCAGCATCCTCCCCATGCTCCAAGCTGGAATAATTTAGAGATCAGCAGTTTCCAAAACCAGAGGGTTTTTTCAAACAGATGTTTCTCAACAGCCTGCAGATCATACTTCACTAAATGTGTAGCAGTGCCCATTACTCCTTGGTTGCTGGGAATTAATTTCTAAGAATTCTCCAGTGTTATTAGATCCATCCCATCAGGCATCCTTTTACCTGACTCAAATCAGAGGCTGCAACACCTCTACAAGCCTAGCTCCTAATAGAACCATTCCAGCCTTTGCACGCCTGCTTTTTCCCCCCTCTTTAGTCTAAACAATTTGGTATTTCTCCCAACATGGGTTTTTAACAATGCACAGTACAAAGAGCTGCTGCGGTTGCTTTTCAAGCCCCACCAAAGGAGTGGAAGCAGCAGCTCCACGTTGCTCAGACACTTTCATATTGCTGTTAAAAAGAGCTGGCAGTTTGTTTTCCTCCACGAGCTGCAAACCCTTTTCATGGAGCTCCCAGAGAAAGCCTGGGAGGGAAAATCTCCCCCCGTTGATGAAAGTGCCTTTCAATTTGTGATGAAAATGCAAAGGGAGCATCAAAACAGAGTTACACTCGCTGGGAGTGAGAAGAGGAGCATTCTGGTAAAAGTGATGAAAATGGAATGTTTTCTGCCAGGGAAAAACTCTGTTTGCTGGTGAAGGGTGTGAAATGCAGGGTAGAGAAGATTCACAGCCTCAGTGTTTGTGCATTCAGTGAAAAATTACTGTTTTCCTCAAATCCCATCTGTGGAGTTTAGTTTCCATCATTAAGGAGGCATAAACAAGCCCACATGCAACCCTTTGTATATGTTTGTATGTAAATGTGTGTGTATATATTATATACATATGGATATAATTATGGATGTAATTTATGTGGAGAAAATGAGTTTTGTGCTTTTGCTATTAACTCAGGATATATTCACCTTCATTATTCTGGTCCTGGTTTCCCAACTAGATGTTTCTGGCTTCCATAATTTAACTTGTGGTGAGTTAAATTTCTTTAAACTACAATTCTTGTTGCAAGTCAGGCTATTTTTCAGTAAAATAGAACTTTCATAGGGGGAAAAATGCCTTTTCACCCATTGAGTGCTGGTTTAAGGCCTGGTTTAAGTGCCAATAAACAAGTGTAATGCTGTTACCTGGGTACAGACTCTTTTAATCCAGAGAAAATTAGTTTTATTAATTAATGCAGAAGCACGGAATATAAATCTTTCCAAAAAATGACCAGCCTTAAAAAAAGGGGGGGGGGGGGAAGGAAAGGATTTTCCACAATGTTCTCTCTAGCTGTGATTTGGGGCTTTGGAACCCCCCAAGCAGAGATGTGGACATGGTCTAAGGGTCAGGGAGATGTTGGACTTGATGATCCTGGAGGTCTTTTCCTCACCATGCATCAGCTGAGCTGTGTTAATTTTATATATATGTATTTTTTAACCTATAAACGGGTGAGTTGAACCCTCCATGAGCTCAGATGAGGCTGCTCATAGCATCTCCTGACAGGAAAATAAGACAATTCTGTGGTATTTTTGCATAAGCAACCCCCTGAGTGAAAGAACACACCAGATTTTGAGGATGTTTTGGTGCCTTGTGCTATTTATGCCCCTAAATCCAGGCGTGGTTTCACTTTCTGCACCCGAGACAGGTGAATATTCAATTATGAACATCTCAGAATATTATGGGCAGCAGCTCCCCAGCTTTGGGAGCTCGGGCTCTTTCAAGATCACAGAGACAAACCCATGTTTTTCAGCCTTTGCTGTCAGCAGCATTTGGATATACACCCAATTTAAAACTCTTTACAGGCAGAGGCTCTTTTTTCACTGCCAAGCCCTTCATGCACAAGTTGGTTTTGGTTTCATCTCCAGGCTGCCCTTCCCATCTCCCACAGCCTTGCATTGACTTCCCAAAGGTCACCTCTGCAGAATGCCCACTCAGGGCATCTTGCTGAGTGGCAGTGTATTTTTATTATTATTATTATTATTATTATTCAATTCTAGGCTCTGGTTATACTCGGTTTGTTCTGCATGAGATCAACAAGGCAGGGGGAAAAATCCTCCTCAGAGGGCAGCTGGTGGTTCTGCACAAGGAGTGGGAGCTGCAGATGGATTTGCACCCACCAGCGAGGAGAAGGGACGTGCAATGAGGGTCAATCCAGCTGACCTGGCTCTAACTGGGCTGTCTCAGTGGCCATCGAGGCTTTTCAGTGGCCAGTGGGCAGAGAGGCACCTCCAGGGCCAAGTTGCACCAGGGGAGGTTTAGCTTGGACATGAGGAAGAAGTTCTTTGCTGACAGAGGGGTCAGGGACTGTCCCAGGCTGCCCAGGGAGGGGCTGGAGTCCCCATCCCTGGAGGGGTTCAACACACAAGTAGATGTGGAGCTTTGGGACATGGTCTGGGGGTCAGGGAGATGCTGGATGAAGGTTGGGCTTGATGATCCTGGAGGTCTTTTCCAACCTAAATGATGCTATGAGGGGTTTTCCCCTCTATCTTACTCCTCACACCCTTTGCAGGGCAACTGCAAAAGTCTGACATGAAGCAGGTTCTCTGGACTTATCTGGGAGCAGGTGGAGAACTCAGAGTGCTCAAGAGAAAGGGAAGGGAAGCAAACACCTTTCCTCCCCCCAATCTCCTGCTGTAGCACAAGCCTTTTGTATCCCAACAGATCCCTTCCTGGCTCTGAAATAGGATTCAGCATCTCCCACCTGCACCAACTGCCAAAATAATTGTGGTGCGGGTGTCACAACAAATGCAGAGACAGCTGAGATGTTCCAGACTCTTCCTACAGAAGCCTTGCCAGGAGTCTGCAGTGCAGAGTAAGAAATACTGCAGCTCAGTCTTGCATGGGCTGAGGTCAACTCTAGTCAGCTCTGAGCTTCATGGTGCCTGTTTTAGCTGAGAATCCCCCAGTGACCCAATGTCCTCGCAGGCTACACCATAACATATATTATTATATATGCCACTCAAGCAGCTGAACCTTCTTGTGGCTTTTGAGCAGGGCCTGTAGGGACAGGACAGGGGGTGATGGTTTGAAACTAAAAGAGGGAGATTCAGACAGAGAGAAGGAAGAGATTTTGGACCCTGAGGGTGGTGAGAGCCTGTGCCAGGTTGCCCAGAGAGGTGGTGGCTGCCCCATCCCTGGAGCCATTGCAGGGGAGGTTGGACCTACTCTAGTTACAGATGTCCCTGCTCAGTGCAGGGAGTTGGACTAGATGACCTCTAAAGATCCCTTCCAATCCAAACCATTCTATAGAATTTCTAAGGCATGTAATGGAAACAAACGATTGGAAATGCTGAGACAGTTGCTCCAACCCCTGATGTGAATACAAAAAGAAGTAAAGTATAAAAACCTCCATTATTTGGTGTGCTCAAGATACACTTTAGATCATCATACAACTAAATCCCCTTCCCTCAGTCCACATGATGTGGCTGCACCAGTCCAGAGATGCATGTGTATGTTATCTAAAGTACATTGGCAGCTGGAATCCTTCCCCAGCATAAATCAGGTGGGAATCCAGAGCTGTGGAGAATGGACATTCAGGTGGGCACTTTACTCTTACTCCTGTTGCTCTCACGCTGGGATAAATCTTTCAAAGTCTGGTCCAACACTCATTAAATTATCAGAGAAGAGGAAACAGGATATTTCTCAAAACAGAATTAAATCCGGCGTATCAAAAATCAGAGATGTTGAAGCTTTCATGATGCTGGCAAAGGTATTTTACAGCACTCCTCAGTGTTACAAGGAGGTTTTTTATAATCTTTGATAGAGTGAGACTTTTGAGGCTGTTTCCATAAACTGAGCAGGGGAAAGCAGCATTAATCTCATGTTTCTCTTTCTTGCAGGGAAAGTGGAAGGTCATTTGTGTCTCCACAATCCTGGCAGAGCTGCAAAGAGAAGCCAATTCTAATAACACTTTATAGAGGTAATAGAAGTGGAAGGAAATGGGAAGAAGGGAAAGCAGAGGAGAGCAAAGAAAATTATTTATGGAGCCTTATCTGGCGGAATTCAGCAAGTGGAGGAATTTTCCACTCTCTTTTGTTAAGCACTTTTTAATTAAAACAACTCCAATAAACCCCACAGTGATCAGCAGCGTGGCACTGGCCATTATATCATTGTGGCCCAAATTAAATACTCTGAAAGGTTATGCTCTGACATTGATCTGGGGATAATGCAGGGTGCTTGGCCCCTGCACAACGACACATGATGCTTATAAATCCATGGATTGTCTGAATTCAAGTCATTTAAATTGTTGTGTGGGTTTGCTGACCTTAAAAAGGGATTTTGATGCAAATTCTGACCTACTCTTTAGCATGGGAAGGAGCCCACAGTTGGTGAAATGCTGGGGTTGTATCTAGGGTGGTTTCATCTAGATGGCTTGGCTACCAAATGGGTAATCCTTGGGAACAGAGCTGCTGAGCTAAAGACCTTTGGCAGTTTGCAAGTTGGTATTAACAGGCTTTGGACTTGGTCCCTGTGGCCTCCAGTGTTCCTGCAGTGCTGGAGGAAAGGAAGATGGAGAAGGGCCAAGAGCTGTTCTCAGAAGTTAAAAGAAAAAGGTTGCATAGGTGGAATAAAGCAAGATTGGCCTGGCAGAGGTGGAGCTGAGGGGGATTACTGCTTCTCTGCGTGTATCACCTCAATAGGTTCTTATCTTTCCACCTCTCTGTGGAAAAAGACTTGGGGGGATTGGTCAAGAGGATTTTGCAGCCCATATGGGACAACACTTGCTCTCCAGTCCAGACTGGGCTCCACCTGCAGCTCCCCCATGGTAGGACAGGAATGAGGACACTGCTGAGGGCAGCAGAAACATCCTGGCTCAGCACAATGACAACAAGCAGAAAATAATCCCAAATTCCCTTGAGGAACAGACACAATTCACCCCTCCCTGATGTCACTACCCTGCCTTGAACACAGGGAAGCGGTTTGCTTTTTCTGGTGGCTTCACCTTCCAAGCCAGAGGGTCACGTTGACCTTTCTTCCAGCCTCTGTAACGAGCTCCCTTTACTCACATGCAGGGCAGAGAAACCCAAGTGAAGCCTCCACCAGGCTGGTTTATATTTAGCCAGCCCAGAGGCACAGACCAGGTTGCTGATTTTCTCTGAAAATTCCCTTTCCAGCCCAACGTTTCTCCATCTGCTGCCCCGTGGATGATTAAACCCAGGATCCCACAAGCTCTTGCCTCTTTAGCAGGGCTCTCACAGAGCTTGGAGCAGCAATTGCAGCCCCCTCGAGGGAAATCTGGAATATTTTCTGTTTGCTTCCTCAATAAGGGAGAGTTTTAAGGAGGAAGGGATGTGGGCATTGCCTCCAAGCCCTTCTCAGGAGATGTGTGTCTCCAGCCACAGAACAAGCCCTCATGGAAATTCTGCCCAAGAGCATAAAAGCGAAGAGTTTCTAGGGCTGCTCTTTCAACATGAAAGCCAAAACTTTAATGGGGAGGTTCTTTAGGACAAGAGTCTCCTCTGCAGAGCCTGGGAGCTGATTAGAGCTCCCCGGCTTGGCGTCCTTTAGGTCAAAGTCAAGAAGTGTCACCATTGTTACCATTTTTTTCCCTATTGTTTCTCCTTATGAGCACATGAAGGTTCAAACTTGTCTTAGATTAAAAAAAAAACCAACAACACCCCCCCCAAAAAAACCCCCAAACCACACTTACTTTTTTTTTAGTGGGGATTTGGGAGCAGGGAATGAAAATCCCATGGGCTGAAATTAACTGAGAATTTGAATATAATGTCCCTTGTCCTATGGATTCAGATGCAGAATTCCCCTGTATATATTAGATTACAGCTCTGGCCAAGTCTCCCAATGAGTTTAACAAATGTGCTTTAGGCTGGGTGGTGTCACAGGGAGAAACCCCCCCAATTATACACTGAAGAAAATCAATTTATAATCGTTTCAATGGAAACAAGTGCACAGATTTCCACCCAGGGGGTGATTCACACTCAAAATCACTCACAAGGTGATTGATCTCACCTAAGAGTGGTGCTGGGTTAATGGTTGGACTTGATGATGATCTCAAAGGTCTCTCCCAACCAAAACGATTCTCTGATTCTATTCTAGGATTCTAATTTTGACATCCCAAATGTCCACCTTGGTTGTCCCTCTGCTGGTGGGGAGGGATGGGCACAACCTCCAGGATGGGATGAATGTCCTCTTAGAAGCTGCTTTCCCTCTGGTTTGGACACAGACACTGCTCTAGCTGGAAAATAATGAAGTGTCCATCACTTTGGATGTGCACGAGCTTTGGTGGTACAATGGGATGAGAAATTCAGAGATGACACCCAGGCAAGTACAGTTGAACCATCCCACCACCCTGGCAAGCTCCCAAGCTTTGCACCTAGAACTGCTGAGAAAGGGAGACACTTGTCAGCAAAATCCTTTCACCAGGAATTGATAATTAACGCTGGAATCATTTTGAACCGATATTTTCCAGCCATCCACAAAGCTACTGATGTTATTTTGCCAATTTGTAGCATTCTGTCAAATCCCTCCTGCCAGATATAGGCTGGAAACGAGTCTGCACAGCAAAAAAAAAAAGAGATTTTGTTTTGACAAACTAAATGAAATGTTTCCATTTTTCAGCTTTTTTCTCATTTGTGTTTCTGTTTGGGGGATAAAAACCTGAAAATCCGCTTGAGATGAAACAGATAATTCAATTTATCATTTGGAAAGAGGTATTAGAATTCAGTAATTTAAGTTTCCCATCGTTCTGCTACGCTCCAAATGCTGAACAGCAAAAACAAATGGGGAAAAATCCCTGTTTTTCCTATTTCTACCAGTGAATAACAGCCCATCTTGCAGTTTTGGTTAAGTGCTTTCCATGCACTGTTTTGCTTCCCCTGTTTCCAGATAAATATTTGCAGTGGCTCCTCACGGTGTGTACACAAATTGTAATTACCTCCAACAGCAATCGGCACCTGATTGGGATTCATGTGCCATATGTTTGAAGGCAAAAAACCCCCACATTAAACCACATTTGTCTTTAATTATTGTTTCTGGTTGTGGCAGCGACACGATTGTGATTCCTGGCAGTGTAGTTTGAGAAGTGGGATTGTGATTTACAGGCATAGAAATCATCAAGGAAGGACAAAATCCTGTGTTCACTTCATCTGTACAACTGGAACTTCATCTTTTCTTTGCCTTGTGGGATTCTGGAGTTCCCAAAGGGTGCATTAAAACTCCCCTCGCCGCAGCTGAAGGAGCCATGGCTTCAAATAATCTGATTTCTTTTTGTTCTCCCAGTATTTGACAACTGAGATGCACTGACAAGGTACCTACATCACTTGAAATCTCAAGGGATTGGGGCTTTTTCTTTCCTCTAAGTGGGTCTTCACTTGAAATTCTGACCTAATCAAAGCCACAGCCCTCAAAAAGTTTGTGTGTAGAGTTGTGTGACTATTTCAATTCTTATTTTTCTTGTATGAAGAGTGATGATCTGATGTAAATTGAGATTACCAGCCATATCCTTTAAGGTAAAAAATAATAATAATGAAAAATTTATAGGAGGGGAAAAAGAAAAATCAATCAAAAAAGAAAAATCAATCAATCAAAAAAGAAATCTACTCTCTTTTAAAAGAAACTAAGTCAGGGAAAACAAGAGGCTCTGGAAAGCAACCACTTCCAGGGTCCATTTTCCCAAGCAAGTATCTTGTCTTTTTTCCCCTTAAAAAAAAAGAAATCACGAAGTTGTGGGGAGAAAAAAGTCTTTGAAAGATAAAACCCATTTTTCAACTAGAACTAGATGATTTGTAAGGTCCCTTCCAACCCAAACCATTCTGTGATACTGGGACTGTCCTCCCTGAGCTCCTCCACCACAGAGTAACATGTTTTGGGGGTGGTGAAGGAGCTCAAATTGAGTTAAATACAGCACAGGGCTCCCAGAAACCTCCAAGATAATTTATTTTAGCAATTAAAATAAAATAGGAGAGGGATTCCCTTTGGTTTTTGGCATTGCCTCTGCGCAACCAGAGAGCTCAGGGTTGGTTTCTGTGGCTGCAGCTCGTTCAAAGTGTCCCAGTGGGCATCAAATACACCCAATGGCCAGTTTATCCCAGAACCCCAGCATGGTGGGGTTGGGAGGGACCTCTGGAGACCCTCTCCTCCACCTCCCTGCTCCAGCATCTCCCCCAGAGCAGGTTGCAAGGCCAGGAAAACCCCCAAGGATAATTTCTCAGCAATCAATCCTGTGGTCCAGGAGCAATTTCTCACTATCTGTCCTACATCAGCTCACGTGGGTTATTGGATTAAAACGAAACTAATACTCTCTTAAGCGAGGCTGGACAAACAAGATCATTCAAGCAGGTGAAGGGATCATCAGAAACTCGTTTTGCACCGTTAGAATTATTGAATTAGGATTATCCAAACCCCTGGCAAAGCCCCATCCCTTTTTTAAGGGGGTTGTCAGCAGCCTCCCAGCGCTCCCTCAGAAACTGGGAGGCACCAAACAACTGGAGAAGTGAAGTGACAATGAGTTTATCTGGTTCTTCTCATCAACCCCTTTTGTATTTGCTACCTCAGTACTAATGAGGCACCACCACTGAAACTCATTGTGCTTTGCTACCTGGAAATGTTCTGTAGTGGAGATGAAAGAGATGCTTTTTTGAAAGCTTTTTGGGCTTTTTTTGTTGTTTAGTAGAAACAAATGAGGGGTTTTTTTAACTGTAGTATTATAGCATGATGCTCATCAAACACACACACAGCTTTCTGTCTAATTGCGCCGCGCATCCCGAGCTTTGAAGTTGGTCCCTATAAATATCTCTGAGATTGAACAAATGCTGCTTTTGATTTCCACCCCAGGCAAAACAAACACTTTATTCTCCAGCGTGGATGGAATCGGAGTCGTGTTCCCTGCTTTGAAACAAAAATTCATATCCAGCTGCTCTCTGGAGTGCGGAAATTCAGGAAAAAAAAAGCAAATAGAAACAATCTGTAATTCAGGATTTATTGGCAGTTAGCTGGAGCACTTATCTGCAAGAACACAAGCAATGTGCACAACCAGAGCAGAGAGACCTTCAGAAAAGGATGCTGGAGAACGTGGGGATAAATGGAGGTTGTAAAAGGAGCAGCAGAAATGTTGAGTTAAGGAGGAGTAGAGCAAAGTTGACTTGGCCAAGGGAGGGAAGACAAACAACTCTCCTTGCAAGCAAAGCCCCTGGAGCTGGGAGGCTGGAGGGAGAAATCCTGGGCACAGCTGGAGAATAATGGGATTGTCTTTTCTTTTCTAAAGGGAGCTGCTGTTTTTAAATCATAGCAAACACCCCATCTATAATTCCCTGTGAAACCCTCCGACGCTACAGCTGAGGTTCCCCTTGTCCTCTTTAAACAGATGTGGTTTGTAAATATACTTACTGAGGCACTTTGATGGTGTCGTTGGGGGGTGGTGAGGATGAGGTCAGCTGTGTCTCCTCCCTGCTTTAGCTCCCCAGACAGATGTTCCCCCTGCATCTTGCAAATCACCCCCTTTGAGAAGGTGCCACCATGGAAAAACACCGAGACATCCATCATCTTAACATGTTCTTCTCCTACCTTAAAGCAAAGCTGCACAAAGATCTAAATATCAGCTCTGGGGTGGGTCCTCCTCTAGGCTGAGTCAGGGAAAACTTGATTTTAACCCACCTTGCAGTCATACAAGGCCAGGTTGGACGGGGCTTGGAGCAACCTGCTCTAGTGGGAGGTGTCCCTGCCCATGGAACGAGATGGTCTTGAAGGTCCCTTCCAGCCTAAACCATTCTGTGATTCTTTCTATAAGTGTCCTGGTAATTTAGTAGGTTCCTGGCACTGAGTTCCCTCTTACTGGATTTTATTTAATCAACTCTTTTTTTTTTCAGCAGGTCTTAACTTGCCCACTTTAGAAACTCTTCTGAATTAATCAGCATAAAATTTCCTTCTTATTCTCCAATAACCAAACCCTCCTGCTCCTGCCACAGGTGTTCTATGGAGATGAGCAGTGGTCTCTGTCCTCCAAATGCTCTCCCACATCCAGTGATGGGGGAAAGGACACTCAATCATGCTGCTCTTAGCCTGGGCTCCGTTACAGAGCCTGGCTTTTCAGAAAGTCTTGAAAGTAATGCAGAATTATGGCCTTCCTGGCTAGAAATCAAAAAAAAAAGTCTTCTTTGAGAGAGCACAAAAAGTAAGCCAAAGGCACAGGGAAAATGTGACAATGTCCTGGTTCCAGCTGCCCTCCCACACTGTCTTTGAAGGTGACTCCATCCAAACTCAGAGTTTCAGCCACTCTTTTTTTTCACCTTGATTTTATTCTCAGTGTGACAACCCTTGGATCCATGCTGCACCTCAACCCCAGCCGTGATGGACCCCACCAGCCTCCTCATCCCTCTGCCCTGCTCTGCAGTGACACTCTGAGCTGCCCACCATCATCTCAGGCTCCTTTGGCACCTCAGCAACCAGCATCTGGCCCGGTGCAGGTTCTCCTGCTGGAACACCCAGGTTGGTTTGCAGTGAAAGGATCATTTGGCTCCACCATGATACTGGCAGGTTTGACCATGACTAAGCTGGAACATTCACAACCTAAAAAGGGGGATTTTTGTGCCTCCAATTTACTTTTGGGTTTGGTTTTTTTAGTGTGTGGTTGCACAGCTCAATGCCTAGTAGTGAAACAGCCAGAAATTAGTAAATATATTTAATTATTAGCAACATGAGCACCAGCAATGAGATATTCTGGGTCTCTGCAGCTGCTGCATGTGCCCAGTGAGGAACCACAACTTGAATTTTCCTTGCACCAGCTGCTTTGTCTCATGAGGAGTTTGCACCTTCTGGAGACACTCCCCTGCCCATCATTAACCCTTCTCTATATCCCTATTAGGCATTCTAGATCTTCACAGCAATTAAAGGACCACAGGTGAAAGTGTTAATAAGAAATCATACTGAGAAGATCTGTTCTTTAAGCCCTTTGGAAGAAGCCAGGAGCTGGAATGTGGCTTCTACTCCAGGTCTGGAGATATGAAAGAGGTTTTCCAAAGAATGAAATGAAGAAGCACCATGTGGAAGATCTATAGTAAAGTATTTTATTGTTGTTTTTCCAGGGACTCCTGGATATTTATCTCCATCAGGGAGCTTCTGTAGTAAGGTTTCCTCTACCCCATCCCAGCACAGCCTCCAGCTGACACCCAGACTCTGAAAGCTTCAATCCCTGGATGGACACACCAAGAAAACTCCTCGTGCAGAAGGTGAGTGGATTTTTCTCTATTTTCTTCTGTACCTCTTCTGTACCAAGACTTCAAGCTTAGTCTTAGAGAGCAACTAAAGGTCTGTGCTGGGCTTGGAGAAGTTTGGAGAATGTTCCATCCAGCCAAATGGGCTGTGAAGGGAATTTCCCCACATCTAAGCTGTGATTTTGGAAGGAATTAGAGAGAATTAGATGGTCCAGTCTATGAGGCTTCAAGTGGTCTGGATTCTACAGACACAGTCTCATCGAGTGTGTCTCCAGATATTTCTCCTTTGTGTTGCAATGCTCTGCAGAGCCCCCATTGCCTCCAGGGAGTTTAATTTGTCTCTATTATATACCCCAGAGTGTTTCCTCCTGTCTGACAAAGCCTGTAAATGACTTTTTATGACAAGCAGGCCCTCGCACACTTATTCTTCCTTTGTGTGCCCAACAAAAATGAGCTTTTTTCATTTAATTTGCTCCAATTTCTCCTTGCAGTCCAACCAATTACAGCCCTGCTGCCTGCAATTATTGTGGGGTTTATCTGCTCTCACCAAAGGGCAGGAGAAATCAGCAGCACCAGGGCCAGCCCTGCTGGGGTGGGGGGCAGAGGAACTCTTGGTCATCAGAAGTATGGCATCAATCCAACCACTTCTAAGTTCTTGGGGGGCACGGATCTAGGGCTCCTTTCAACTACCATCATTATTTTTAAAAAACAAATACTCCTAGTGCTATAGTCAACATGCAGCATCACTTGGGTCTGCTTGCTGGCTCTTGACACCCACCTGCTGACCAAAACCTGCCGGAGAAGAAATGCTGGAGATGTCCAGAGAAGGGCAATGAAACCGGGGAAGGGTCTGGAGCAGGAGTGTGGTGAGGAGCAGCTGAGGGAGCTGGAGCAAAGGAGGCTCAGGGGAGACCTTCTGGCTCTGCACAACTCCCTGACAGGAGGTTGCTTCTGGCTCTGCACAACTCCCTGCCAGGAGGTTGGAGCCAGGTGGGGTCGGGCTCTGCTCCCAAGGAACAAGGGATAGGACAAGAGGAAACGGCCTCAAGTTGCCCCAGGGGAGGTTGAGGCTGGAGCTGAGGAACAATTTCTTGCTTGTGCAGGCTGGGCAGGGCAGTGGTGGAGTCCCCAGCCCTGGAGGGGTTTCCAAGGTGTGGAGATGTGGTGCTGAGGGCCAGGGGTTAGTGGTGCCCTGGCAGGGATGGGGGAATGGTTGGACTTGATGGTCTTGAAGGCCTGGAGGTTCATCCACAGATAGTAGTAAAACAGCAGGAGTAAGTCCTTGAAACTTTTTAGGTTAAATCCAGAAATTCAGCTTTTTACCCCAAGTAAATGTGAAGGTTTATTTCACACTTAAATTCCAGCTATTGACAACACTCCCCATGTCAATAAACTGAGAGATACCACAAATTATTGACAGAAGGAGGTGGTAAAAAACCCCAACTGTTTAAACTTCACTCCAGTTTCCCATTGTGTGCTTCCCAGGAAGACTTTGGCAGCTGCCAGGTTGCCAGGGGTGGGATTTATTTAGTGTCAGGACAACAACTTATTGAGGAGAAACTGAACCAGAGTGAAGAATATTGTCTGTGCTTATTCCCAGAGCAGAGAACATCCCACCCATTTAATTGGAGACACTGTGCCAGGAGAGTCCTGCTCGAGCTGCTCCTTCTAGATGAGGCAGGCAGAGAAAATGAATGCACTGAAGGTCAGGGTAGTGTGTGTACCTCCTAAAACCTTGGCTGAGAAAAAAATGGGGCTTTTGCACCAGGTTTGGCAGGGAGGATGAAAGGCTCTGGGAGCAGCTGCATTGGTATTGACAGAGCTGCCAAGGCTTCACAAGTTCTACCTGCAGTGCCATTTCCCCCCTGAATTCTCTGGCCTTCTGCTGAAGGGTAGGAGAGGAAGGGATGGAGCAAACTGGGGAGGGGAGAGAGGATGGGGAGGGGAGAGGGCAGCAGAAAATGGAATTACTGAGGTTTTCCAGGGATTTGTGCTGTCCCCATCATGGCTCAGATGGTCCCAGCATGGACATGATGCACGTCAGGTTAATCAAGAGGTGGGAAACTGGTTAAAGCTTGAGAAATGCAAAGTTCTGGAGGAGTCAGAGATGTGGTGGTCCAGGAGCTCACAGGGAGGAGAGTGTTTGTCACCATGGAAGGGAGGGTGCAAGACAGTTCAGATGCCATCACATACTGAGAAATATTAGAGGTGGCAACTACCTGGAGGACTTTTGAAGTCTCCTTCTGGAGGAGCTTGTCTGAACAGAGTGTTTGCTGCAGTAGCTGTGGCCCCAAGCACAAGAGAATCTTTGTTCCATGGGAAATAAGAAAAGCATCCATCCATTTTCCTCAAGTTTTATGGTTCTTTTTATGGGAGAACTTATAGAAATGGGAAAAAGTGCTCATTTAATCTATTTTTCACCTAAATTTTCTCCCTTATTTCCTCTCTGTTATTTTTATCTTGTTAAAGGGATACAATAGGAAATAAAACACCAGGAAATATGAAGGAAAAAAATGTGGTGAAGAACAAAGAGGGTTTGGGGGTTTTTAACATGATCAACATCTTTTCTTCATCACTTGAACTACATTTTCCTCGTGCATTTCTTAAGGGCCCTTTGCTGTACCAAATAATAATGATGTGGAGCTCTGTGGCCTTTTTAGCTCCTACCACAGGCTGAGGGGATGAATTTTGGCAGCAATAGGTTCAGTCTTCCAGCTGAAGCTCCCTCAGAACCCCTTGGTGACCCCTCAGATCCCTTCTCTAGAGAAGGGAGAGAAACTTGGGTCCAGCTTTGTGAGAATTGCTGGATGAAAGCAGCAACCCCTGCCCGTGATGAGTCCCAGGAGGTAATTGAAGTTAACGAGGCAATTCTGGCCAGTGTTCAAGCAGGAAGGGTTGGGAGCCCTCTGAACCTTCCTTTGAAGCTATAGATACGTATGAACATCCTGAGAGCATCTTTGATGGGCTCCTGGCTTTGGAAAATTGACGTTTCTGTAATCACACTTGAAAAACCTTTTCTTTGGAAAATAATCAGCCTGTCAACGTGTCCCTTTTATGGCTTCTCCTGTCATGCTGGGTCAGCAGCATCATGCTATGGCATTAAATCAGAGTGTGGTGGACCTCAACTGCAGGGATCAAATATGAAGAAGGGGAGAGAAACACAAAGCACTGTGACCCTTTTATTTCTATGTATATTTTGATTTCTCAGCCTGGCCAAGCTTCTCTCCTTGTCCCACCATGTCCTTCCTGATGCTGGAACAGGTGAGAGGCAGGGCCTTGAGAGACACGGGATTTGAATAAGAAAAAATCAGGATAATTTGCAAAAAAACCTCCCACATGTGCCTCATGTTGCTAAGAGTGAGTGTTTCCAATAAACCTTTATCTCCTCCTTGCAGACAAGGAGCTGGTGGCCATGTGGGACCACGGGGACAGAATCCTCATGGCTTGAGGAGGTGAAACCATTTGGATGTTCACCAAAGCAGCTTTTCACAACTGATCAGTCAAACACTCAATAGCTGAGCCTGTTTTATTGATCTCTACAGAAATACTCTGCTTGTTACCACCCCATTTTCATCATAGTCGGTTTCACATCTTTTTATTTGCAAATTTAATATTCTGAAAGGGTTCCTAATTTTATTTCTTCTCCATCTGTCCCTGCCAACGTGTTACTGGCTTTCTTCTCTTTCCTCATGTCAGCTTTTATTCTTGAGTTTCTGTATTTTAGTAGCTTATTCCTGATAAAATCAACATCTTCTCACTGCCTGGAGTAAAAACAACTGTGGGAAATGTTCTTATTCCAATGTTTAAGGCCCTGTATTTAAGATATTTAAATTCCCCCTTGCCTTGGAGGCTCCAGCCCAGAGAGCAGCTGAGGGATAAGTCCCCACAATGACTCTGACACTTTAGGACCACATTTGTGGTGCTGGATTTATAACCCTGTCCATCAGCACCTCCCCACCACTAAAGTCTGGTCCAACCATTGGCCAAGATGGTCCCAGCATGGACCACATCTCTTTTTCTCTATAGTCTAGTCTATATTCTTGAGGAGCTCAGCTCCAGGAGGAGGCTCTGAGCCCACTTTGCTCTGGAATAGTCTCAGAATTGATGTTCTCCTGGTGTGAGCAGAGGTAGGAACTAAATCCACTATTTCCTGGTGGATTTTTATGAACTACTGGAATATTAGAAGCTGGAAGAGAGCATTGAGTGTAAATATCCAGTTGAGCTGAGCCTTCAGGTGACCTAAGTGGACAATGTTGAATTCACAGCTGCTGGGAGGACATGGACATGGCTCAGTGCTGTGAGGGTGAAGGCATCTCCAGGCTTGCCCAGGACCGTGCTGGTGGATGCTCCCAAGGCTAGACAGCAGCAATGGGTGTAATCTGGGGCTGGCACAGCTTCATGAGGCAAACTTCAGCAGCTAAGTCCTTGTGATATCAAGCGTATTTAGTGGTGGACTTGGTAGAGTTAGGTTAGTGGTTGGACTTGATGATCTTAAAGGTCTTTTCCAACCTAAACACCTCTATGATTCTGTGCTGGGGTAAAGCCAGGGATGGTCTGAGCTTTCTTGAACCCTCTCTGTGCTGTTTTCTCTGCTCCCTTCTAAAAGCAAAAGGGCTTTATCTTGCTGGCAACACTGGAGGGGGAACAACCCTGGGACTTTGACGTGGCTCAGGACCTCAACAGCAAACCTTGGAAGCACAGTGCTGAGGAAACACATCAGTGGTCCTTAAAGAGCATCCCTGCAGGGCTGGAATTGCAGGATCCACCTCTGTCCCCTGGGCTGCTCTCTCAGATTCCTCAAGCTTTCAAATGCTCATTTTCCCCCTCTCCACCCGAGATGACACTAATGTCCTAATGCTCAGAGCAGGGGAAATTGTTGTTCCCTCCACCCAGAGCCCCCAGCCTGGTCTCAGCTGGGTGAAAGGTGTATCACACTAATGGAGTTTTCTTGTTGGGGTTTTTTTTCATCTCAGGCTGAGTAAATCCACCGTAGGGGCTCCGTGTGGTTTCTAATCCATTAGTCGCCTCCTGCCCCTGTTGGAAGATGCCGAGTTGTGTTTCTCTTTCTCTCTCCCATCTCCATTAACTCTCACTTCCAGCCCAAGCCACTTCTGGCCTGGCTGGTTTTAGCTGCAGCTCTGCTTTGCCTGCGTCCTGGGGCTTCTTGTGCCTGCATCTGCTTGGGGACAGGTGCAAGAGGGCTTTGTAGGCAGGACAAGGTTGGACTTGATGATCATAGAACCCTAGAATTGTCAGGGTTGGAAGGGACCTTCGAGATCATCTAGTTTCAACCTCCCTGCCATGGCAGGGAGACCTCCCACTACATCAGTTGCTCACAGCCCCATCCAACCTGGCCTCCAAAATGTCCAGGGATGGGGCTTCCAGCACCTCTCTGGCCAACCTGTGCCAGTGTCTCCCCACCCTCCTGGGCAAGAACTTCTTCCTAACATCTCATCTCAATCTCCCCACCTCTAGTTTTGACCCATTCCCCCCAGTCCTACCACTACCTGACATCCTAAAAAGTCGCTCCCCAGCTTTCTTGTAGCCCCCTTCAGATCCTGGAAGGCCACAAGAAGGTCTCCCCAGAGCCTTCTCTTCTCCAGACTGAACAACCCCAACTCTCTCAGTCTATCCTAAAAGGTGTCTTTTCCAACCTAAATGATTCTATGTCTATGGTTCTATTCCATGTCTAGTCTATGATTCTATTCTAGTCTATGTCTATGATTCTATTCTATGATGTCATGCTGTGGACATTGAGAGCAGGAACTGGGCTTGGGCACCACCAGCCCTAGTTTTGAAAACATGCAGAGTATGGAGTCACACCAAACTCACTGTGGGGTTGGTTGCTACCTCATTCTTTCAGACCTGCTCCAGAATCTCCCACTGAAGACTTGTGTCCCAGGTATTGGCTTTCTGTGTCCATCTTCAGCATGAGACACTTAAAATTCTATCATCCCCCACTTGCAAATGGATCCAAAAGTCAATGAAATGGCCACTGGCCAACTTGCCCCTTGCTTTACCCCAGCTTTGTGCTGCTGTGACACTTTGACACCCAGTGGAGTGGCTCAGGGGTGGGTACAGCTCATATTATGTAGGATTGTCTTTACCAATAAGCTCAGAGTCGTGATCCATTCTCAGTGTGCTTTTTCCTACTGACTCCAAACCTCATCATTGGAGAGGTCACCAAGAGTTCAGCCTTCTCAAGAACCTCCTGCTTTGTTTTTCTTGGCACTGGCAGCACAACAGCACCACTTAAATTTAATTCTCCTGGAATTAAAGACACCCCTGCCCATCAGTACAAGATTTCAGGCATGTTTGTTTGTCAATAATTACTCTTAACCCATCGTGACCTTTGCAAAATAATCTTGTTCCTCTCAGATAATGATCTTTTATAGGAGCCAGGGCATTACTCCTGCAGTAAGAAAGCTCACAGATTGATTTGTTTCCTATGAACCAATCAAACCTTGTGATGCATCATAAAGCTTGGCTGAAGGAAGGGTAAGAAAATGTTGGGCAATACCTAGTTTAGTTCAGAGGCTATAGACAAAGCTCATATTCATTGAGTGGGTTTAAATTAAAAATTATTTTGTCAAGTACCAGATGCAGAATTATGTAAGAGAAAACAGTCCAGGGTGATGCTCAGATAGGCTAGAAAAGGGAAATAGTGATAAAAGAGGAAATATTTCTTCATAGGGAGGCTATTGGAAGAGTTCCTCAGGGAGTTGTGGTATTTATATTGGTGTGCTGGGCTTGTTGTCCTGGGCTGGACTTATAAACAGAGCTTTAAACTAGATTTAGCTGGGGAAGGGAGTGGAGCTCTAAGCACTAGAGGAGCCAGGGGCTGACGAGGCATTAGAGAGGAGTAGAAGTGAATTGTTCAAGGGAATTAGGGCAAAATCCTTCAAAAAGGGGATGTGGGCAATGGCCCAGGCTGAAGGGTCTCTATAGCAATGTGTGCAGCACGGGAACAAACAGGAGGAGCTGGGAGCTGGAAGAGGGTAGATTGAGGTTATATATAAGGAAGAAATGCTTTACTCTGAGGGTGGTGAGGTGCTGGAACAGGTTACCCAGGGAGAATGAATGACCCATCCCTGGAGGTGTTCAAGGCCAGGTTGGATGGGGCTCTGAGCAACCTGGTCTAGTGGGAGGTGTCCCTGCCATGGCAGGGGGGGGGGAACTAGATGATCTTTGGGGTCCCTTCCAACCCAAACACTTCTATGATGAGCAATTTCTAAGACCACGAACAGTATCAGTCACTGGTGATCTCGCAAGAGAAGGTGAAGGATGTTTGGGCTTATTAGGTTTAATAAAGGAAGGCTAAGAAAAGATTTCATTGCTTTTTGTAGATGTCTAGGGAAGGACAAATATGCCACAAGTGGAGCAGACTGACTTAAAGGTTGATGATGGCACAAGAATACATGGGGGCAAAGTGGAACTCATTTCAAATGAAGGTCTGAAGATTCTCAGCAAGGCTGAGAATCATAGAATGTTTCAGGCTGGAAGGGACCTCTAGAGGTCATCTTGTCCAACCTCCCTACAAGCAGCAGGGACATCTCTACCTAGGGCAGGTTGCTCAGAGCCCCATCAAGCCTGACCTTGAATGACTCCAGGGATGGGGCCTCCACCACCTCTCTGGGAAGCCCATTCCAGGATTGGGTCCTCCTGAAGGTGGTGAGCTACATCATTTTCTGGAAGGGATAATGTGACAACAGGGACCAAAAGATCCATGGGTAGAGAGCCCAGGATTGTGGATGCAAAGCCAGGGTTCCTTAGGGACTGGAGATGCTGCTACCTTGGCTCATTCTTAGAGGATTGTTCAGGTTGGAAGAGACCTTTAAGATCACCGAGTACAACTGTTGTTGCTTCATTGAACATTTTGCCAACATCTCTGTTTATTTAGTCCGAGCAGCCATCGAGTAAATACCTCGACAAGGGAATCAAGGCTCAGTGTTCAATAATTCATGACTCTGAACACGGGCTCCTCTCCACATTAACAAGGTATTTACTCTACGGCTCTCCTGAGCTGAATCAACACGGCGGGTAGGAGACAATGCAGGGAGGCACAACCATCTGCATTTTTATAAATGATTAGATGTTCAGCATCACCAGCAGCTGCAAATCCACCGCCGTGAACATCACTCTTGCCTCAAAATAGGGAGATTTCCTAATAATGCAGAATAAATGACTCTTTAGTTGCCTCTTCCATGGAAATCTGCAGTTTTATGTGTACCAAACGGGCAGCCTTCCCTTCTTTTTTTCCATCCAGACCTTTTCATTAGAGCCTGGGGCATTTCTAAATGGGCTATTTAATCAGGAGCTTACGTCTGAGGTGGAAAGATTTGTTCTTTCATCTCCAAATCCCAGGCAGGTGCTGTGCTAAACACAAGGATCTGTTATCCCTCTGTAGTACCCGGCCCTTAATCAGACACGTTGAGGAGTCCCTGCTTGCTCCCAACACCTCATTTTACATTCCATGTTCTCCCTGTAGATGCTCTTGCTGAACATGTTCCCTGCTCCAGGAGAACAACATGACCTGGAGTGAGAAATCTCCAAGCACAGCTGCTCACAGGGTATTTAGATTCTGAAACAATACGTTGCAAGGCAGAGATAAGTTTGGAGAAGAGGGAAGTTATTTAGTTTTTATTTCAAGTCTGGCAACCTTGCTGAACAGCAAGAGGCTTAATAAGCTCATCGTGTTCAGTTTAACCAGAAGGGGAAGTGGTGGCTTGATCTGTTTTCTTTCATCAAAGATTTTTCAGGTGGGATCTTCCCAGACAAAGGTGTGAGAAGATCCATGTCTTAAAGAAGAAGTTGGGAGAAATCTGGCAAGAAATACAGGCTGTATTTTGGGAACAACAAATCAATTGGCCCGTGGTGCAGCTTAGCTGGGCAAGTGGTGACCTCTCAGCCATGGGAAGTCATTAAAGCAAAGTGAGGAGATGACCTGAAGGAGATGTTTCTGCTCAGCCAGAAAACGAGGAGATTCCTGAAGCATTCCCATGGGTGCTTGGGAGGAGGTCAGGCAGGGTCCTCCAACAAAATTGTTTTATTCTGTGGGCAAGATCAGCTCTGCGATGTTCAAACAAGGGCCAGGACACAAGGTCTTGTAGGAGAAGTTTTGGGTCAGGCACAGGAAAGCCTCAGTTTTTCTTTGAGTTTTCTGTGTTGCACTTGGTCAGACTTCTAGTTTCTATTTAATTGAGAACTTCCAAGGGGTCTGCTCTGCTGGGACTGAGATCTCTTGGCTGGGCACTGTGAATAGTATCATAGCACCCTGAAAAACAACATAGAGGTGAGGAAAAATGCTTTGGTGACAAGATAACCCTCTCCCTGCTGTGAGAGTTGTTGTCTTGGGTTGCAGATAGAATCATAGAATTTTTAGGGACCTCTCCTATCTGAGGTGGAGCCCAGTTCAAGCTCCCCCATCCAGTTATCAATCCTCTCTCTGCCTTGGTGGAGACCAATATGAAATGGGAACACTCTTTTTAGGACTGATTATTCCCTGCTGCCTGTTGGCAGTAAGAGCTGCCAGTCCTTTGTCAACCACCACATGGATGGAGTCCAAAGACCTCACAGCAAATGCTCTCCCAGGAAAATAAAGCTCACAGCTCCTGGTCTGTGGTGGGATTCTCCAGCACTCTCTGACATTGTGTTTGATAATGTTCAGAGGAAAAAAGTCCCATTCTCTGTAGGAAACTGCACAGCAGCATCTGAGTTATATCACAGCTGCACTATGGCACTTAAATCATGGCTTTAAGAGGCTGCTGAGCAACTTCAGAAGCTCATACCCCTCCCTTCCCTTGCTTGTGAAGCATCTGAGCTCCTCATGATCCTTGACAGATTTAAGGTAATGACGTGGCTTGCTATCGATAGTCCCCATTTTGCTGAGAAAAATGAATAACAGTGAAACTAAGGGCCTGATTTTTCAGCCACGATGGAGGTCACCTAGTCCATCACCTTGGAAAAAGGCTGTTTCAGCTCTTCTCCAACTGCTGTGGCTGCTTAGACACCTCTGCTGGTGGAGGGAGATGCTCCCACCTGCCCAACCAGTGCTAAACTGGTTTTTGGAGTCTTCCTTACTGGCCAATCTTCCTCATAATCAGTAAGGTTGGGAAAGACCTCTAAGATCACCAAGTCCAACCACCAACCCAACGCCACCGTGACCACCAGACCACGTCCTGAAGTGCCACCTCTACGTGGTTTTTGGTGGTGGATATTTCCTTTTTGCAGCAATATTTTAAACATTTAAGCTCTTGTACATCTCCCCTCAGCATTCTGGTCTCTAAACAGCCCCAGCTCTTTCAAACTTGTGCTTTCTAGATCTCTAATCAGTTTTTTCCCTAGACTATTTCCCATTATTTCATGTCTTTCTTGCTTCCTGGGTAGACCTCTCCATAACTGCACAGAAGAAAGGGTTTCTTCTACTCAAGGAAGGGTTTATTATGGTCTCCTCCTGTATGTGTGTCCCAGGACGGGTATTTTTTTCACAGCAGTCTGAGGTTTCCTCCTCTAATTCCTTTCAGGCTCTTCATCCAGCTTGTACACAAGCAACTGCTTCTTCCAGAACATAAAAGATCTCCAATTTGTTCTTGTAATTACAATTAAAGTATCTCTCAAACCATCCTGGCACAGCATCACTGGGGATATTGGATTAATTCCATTTTATCCAGCATTCATCTTATTCCAGTTTCTCCAGTACATCTCCAGAAATGCAAATTATCTGACCCATAGTTCCACTTATTTCTTGTCTCCTAAATATAGAAAAGCTTTTTGATCTTTCCAAGCCTTTTGACCTCTTTCCTCTGCTCCAGAGGGAAGGTCCTAATGTCTGAACATTTTGACATTATTCTTGAATCCATAAATATCCTCAGAAAAAAAAAAACCCTTCTCAGTATTTAAAATGCTTAAGTGCTTAATGATTCAGATTTGTATTTTTAGAAACATCTACAGGAAAATTTCAAGGGAGTTGAGATGCTCAAGTGATCAATTAGAGAGAAGATGGTTTTTTGGAGATTAAATGTCATCAAGTATCTTCCTAGGCCACTAAGAAGCCTTGGAAATGCCACCAGGATGCAGAATCTTCAAGATGTTTAGGACCCTAGGAGTAAAATTGAGGATGTAGGATCTAGGGGAGGGACAATAAAGAGAATTAAGTGTCTTGTGCCCTGTTCCTACCCATGTTTAGCTGTAGGTACCTACCTTTAGGTGACTACATGACTGGCACAAGCTGATCCCAGATGAACATGGACTAAACCATCATCTTCTCAGGTCCAACAGCAACCTGGAAAGTTGCTCTTTCCTCCCAGAGGGTTGGGATTTTTACGGACCTTTTGAGCACAAATTTGATGAGTTTATGGTAAAATGCAACTTTTTCATTTGTGATGTACCTGACTAGATAAAACAAGAGCGTGGCAGCCATGGGATGCCTGAATGCACAATAAATCTGATTTTGTCCCATCTAGAGAGGGTTAATGGTGAGGACAAGAAAGGAGCACACATCCTAACCCTGGGAGAAAGGGGGAATTACTGTGAGATCTTTCCAGCTAGAGATTCAGGGCAAGGAGTCATTAAGATCCCTTGATGCACAGCTTAATATGATGCACATTAGAAGTAGGTTGGGGTTTTTTTTTCCCCAAACTCATGCTAAAAATACGTGGAAGAGCAAATTTTGGACCTACAAGTGAGGGCTGCCACTGCAGTATCAAAATCTTTAACTTCAGTGAAATAAACTCAATTTTGATGTTCTAGAGAGGCAACAGGAGTGGGATTTCACTCCCCCCTCCCTCTTTTAGAGGTTTTATTCCCCATGCAGTTTACTGTAGGGAAAATTAACATGTAATTAATGTCAGATTAGCTCAGCTGCTGTATTTATTTTGCATGCACTGGACAGAAACTGCTGCTGTGGGTGAACACCCATGTCCTGAGACAGCACAATTTGATTTCTGCATGACCAGAGCTGTCGTGTCTCCTTCTTTATTTCCTAGAGTCCAATGAGATGTGACCCAGGGAGTCAAATTCCAGCCACACAAGTTTATTTGTCAGTGTTTCAAGCACTTTAGCAGCTGGCAGCATTTCTGTTCAGCTCCAGCTCATTGTCCCAGCAGGAGGTGGGTCTGAAAAGCTCTGAGGACCTTCAGTATTAATAACAAGAAGAAAAGCAGCTGATCTGAGCTTAGCTGGTTGTTTATATGTGGCCGATATTCCATTTAAATGGAAAAAATGGATGGTGAGGAGGTTGGTCCAGCTGAACAACCGACACTTTGTCAGTCATAGAATGTTCAGGGAGTGCAGGTAGGACTGGCACAACTCTGGGATGAAATGTCAACTACTAGGTAATAAAATCACCCCTTTCCATCTCTCCCCAATGAGATGAGATAGTTTTCCCTATTGTCAAGCCAGGGATAAATTCAGCTTCTGCATCTCAAAGCACAGAGAGATCTTTCCATTCCTCCTGCAGAATAAAAGGTGGCCTTTGATGACCCAGGGGAGCTGCCCTCAGGTACCTCTCACCCCGTTCCTGAAGGAGGGTTGGGGAAGAAAACAGGATGTTTCTTGCCTTGTCCTCAACCCACACAAAATATCCCCTTGAAATGAAGTACCCTGAGAGCCCCTGCACGGAAACAGAGTTAGAAACAATTTCAGCCAAGACATTTGAAGGGTGGACTGAGCTTAAAAAGCCACTTCTGGCTGTTCTGAAAATGGCCCTTGAAATGCTTTGTTGGAGGAAGAACACGGGGTGAATTTGACTCAGCACAAAGCCCTTAAAGTCAGCCTTTATTTTATTTTATTTTTTTTCTCCAAAAGAAAAGAGACTGAGGGCTTTCATTCCTTTGACTAACGGAAAAAAGCTGCAGCTTCCCTCCAAAAGGAATTATTGCAGGGCAGAGATTGAGCAAGTCAAGGCTGTGAGTAACTGGAGAGGAAGAAATCCTATTTAATGCTCCCATGTTAAGTATGCAAGTCCAGGGAACACCAAGGATTTTCTGCAGGGCTCCCGTTTTCAGGCTTTTATTGAGGTTTTCGAGGTCTCTTCAGGGTCTCCTCAACCGCAGAAGCCCAAGCAACCCACAAGCTTCAGAGTTATAGGATTTGAAGTAGCTTTTTTGGCCATGAGTAGCTTGTGAAATGCTCACACTTCAGTGCAACTTGAAAAGTGTTGAAATCTCAGAAGCTGTTGAAAAACACTTTTAGCTGGATAGCTGCCTTTTCTCCCATGACTTGAAGCACAGGAAGAACTGGTGCTTCACTTGTGGAGAACGGGGAGATCTTCTGGCATTGACTTGTTGAAGTCCAAGGAATCTGTGTAGGAAAGATAGACATGGAGGGGGAAGAAATTGGTTCATCCTTTCTTTTCACAAAACTATGAAGCCCCTCACTCCCAGAAAGACCCCAGGGGAGGTTGAGGTTGGAGCTGAGGAACAATTTGTTGCTGGGCAGGGTTGTGAAGGGCTGTGCCAGGCTGGGCAGGGCAGTGGTGGAGTCCCCATCCCTGGAGGGGTTTCCAAGGTGTGGAGATGTGGTGCTGAGGCACAGGGGTTAGTTCTTGGACTCAATGACCTTAAAGGTCCCTTCCATCCCAAATGATTCTATGATTCCAAGACTGTTTCACAGTAGGCTGCTCAAACCACCTTCACACACACACCTGCATTTTGAGTTCAAACAGCTCCCACCTCAGGTCACCTGGACACCATTCCTTTAATTAAATTACCACCCATGGTTTTAGAATGAAAAATGATTGTTCAAAATGGGATTTGTCCCCGTTTAATGGAACCATTTGAAATTCACACTTTTAATTAACCTCTGCCAATCTCTGGGGCTGAACCACCTCGTGTTTCAGTGGCTGCTGGACAATTACTTTCTTATCTCACTCTGCTGCCTCCTCTTACTCGACACCTCAGGTGAATGGTGTCTGGGTGTGAGGAGTCTCTGTGAAGTCCTTCATCCTCCTTCTGCCCTCCTCTCATGGGGGGACGTGAGGAATGGGCTTGGGACAAGCATTTGGGAACATCTCCGAAGCTTTTGTGTGGTTTATATACAAGACTAACTCCAGCCAAGCCACAGCAGAGGGAACATCAACTGTTCTTGCATCTTTACAGCCAGGAACTCATATTTAACCTGAATTTATTCTTCTTATCCTGCAAACATCTGTGTCAGATCTTCCTAAAATAATCAGCATGTTGTTCTGAAAAACACCTACATTACATATTTCTAGGGATATATGTATTTATAACTTTCCCAACCCCCAGCCTGAGGTCCCATTGGGTAATTTACTTTCATCATCAGGCACGTACTTTATTTCTACTCCGAATTTGCCTAATTTGAGCTTCCAGCCACTAGATCTTGTTACATATGGGCCTGGAAGGCTCAAGAGCCCATTATCTTAATTTCTATTCCCCGTGTCGGTACTTACTTGTTATGATCAAGTAATCTTTTAATCTCTTCCCAAATTACCCACATTGTGCTCCTGCAGGCTGCTGATACCAGAGCATATTAGCCCTTGTTTTCAACATTTGTTTGGTTCCAGTGTGAGCCTTAATTAATCTATTAACCTTCCCCTCGTCCTGCTATGGACACAGGACCTGATGGACTAATCCCATCACACTTCATCAGCACTAAGTACCATGCAAGAGAAACCCTTTGCTGCTCCTTAAGAGCTCCCTATATTTATAGTCAAGGATTTCATCGCTGAGTCAGACTGGAGAAGTCTTGTCCACCTCATTATCTGCCACCTGCTTCTCAGATCACTTCACCCTGCAACAAAGTTCTCCCAGGATCTTTTTATTTAGGTGGTTTTTACCCAGGGGAGGTTGAGGTTGGAGCTGAGGAACAATGTGGTGGTGGGCAGGGTTGTGAAGGGCTGTGCCAGGCTGGGCAGGGCAGCGGTGGAGTCCCCATCCCTGGAGGGGGTTCCAAGGTGTGGAGATGTGGTGCTGAGGGACAGGGGTTAGTGGTGCCCTGGCAGGGATGGGTTAATGGTTGGACTCGATGATCTACAAGGTCTCTTCCAACCCAAACATTTCCATCGTTAGAGCACACACTATTACTCCTTTTCTCCTCACTTACCATCTGACACAAAATGTTCTCTATCAGTGGATTGCCCTTTGTATTTTTGTCAAATAGATGATCTCTAACTGTGTCTAGTTCCATGGGTTTCCAACATTTTTCAGCATTTCCAGCCCTGGCCTGAGAGCCACAGCAGATGCTGGGCTGGAAGGAATAAATCTCAGCCAACTTCCATTGTACGCCTATAAGCCATGTCCATATTATTTTGTTTTCTGTCATTCTCCTTTGGCTCCACAAACGGATCCAGCCTTAAATGATGAGTTCAAAGAGAAGAATATAAATGTTTGGTATTTTGTGCTTGTTTTCCTTATGAGGCATTAATTTACTGTCGCTTGTGAACTGGCACAATCCAGGCACTAATTCACTCCATCTTCAAAACTGCTGGCTCCAGGAGCAGTGTTTGTAATCAGGGATGGTTCCAGCATTTGCATGACTTTGTGCTGATAATGTGGGACTGCTGCAAAACAGGAATATTCATTCAGTGCTGCGAATGAAAACGAGTTTGGAGAAAACCACCAGGGCTGGCACAGCAAACCCAAACTTCTACAAGAAAAGCTCTGTTGCCATCCAGCATCTGAGTTTCCAAATGGCATCGCTGTGGCTGCCAACCTCTTTTCTCTGCTCCCTGCCAGCAGGATGGTTTGTCAAGGTTTCTCCTCGAGGATGCTTTGCTCCAACCTCTGCAATTTCTCTTCTACAGAGGGATGAAACTTTTATCTCCTTGAATTTTTCCCCAGCCTCTTCTCCTCCCGTTCTCTCTGCCAAGAGGCCAGTCCACCTCCCTGACATAAATTACCTGCTCTGCTAAACCTCTCAGTGGCACGGGGGCAGGAATTTAATTTGCTGCTGCAGGTAGAAATCTTTACCATCTCTTTTTTGGACTTTATCACTGCAGAAGTACTTGAGGCTCGGACGGACAAGTGAAAGCAATGACTTATCACAGCTTAATAAATGTATCGCTGTCAGCCAGGCTGGAGTAATTACCCACCTTGTGTGTGTGTGTGTGTCCTGCTGCTGCACAGCCCC
Source organism: Brachypteracias leptosomus (assembly GCA_013401335.1). Lineage (NCBI taxonomy): Eukaryota > Metazoa > Chordata > Aves > Coraciiformes > Brachypteraciidae > Brachypteracias > Brachypteracias leptosomus. Next base: position 280,269 of record VYZX01000375.1, read on the forward strand.
TTCCATCCACACCCCTGCACCTCCACTTGCTCAGCTCCAAAAACACCCTGTTTTGCAGTCGTTCCTTCATATCTATTTTTGCTTCCTCTCCTGGGCATCCACTCGATGTGTTCCTTGCTTTTCAGCTCCGGAGTTTGCAGCAGAAACACTCTCTGGAGTCCCACAGTGGGTTGTTTCTTTTTTTTCTCTCTGCTGTTTCATTTCTGTGGAGTGCTTGAAGCTGTCAGGGGTTGAACAAGGATCTCAAAACAAAGGCTGCATCTAACCCAGGCTGTGATTGTTGCTGCTCCTCACAAACATCATTTGTACCCCTACACTTGCTCTTTTTTGACAACACTGGTTTTTTCAGGTCTATTTTATTCTATTTACGAGGAGACTTTGAATCCACCTCGAAATCCCAACCAGGTTTCTCCCCCAGATCCCTGCTGGAGCTCAGCTGGGAGTTAGGGATGGGATGGAGGTTGCGGGGTGAGCATCAGTGACCCAGAAGATCATAGAGTCCTTTAGGTCAGAAAAGACCTCTAGGATCCTCAAGTCCAACATCTCCCTGACCCCGATGCCTGAGGTCAGGCTAGGTTTTCTTTAAGCCTGCCCTTCATCACTCCACCAGTCGATCCCAATTAATTTCTTCTGAGGCCAGGTCAAGCTCTCCAAACAACCTCTTTTATTTGCAGGATTTTGTGTTCATCTTAAAGATAAGTGCAGGGTGTCTGTAGGGACCACCATTTATAACATATTCCCAGATACTCCTGGAAAAACGAGTAGATGTGGTGCTTTGGGACATAGTCTAGGGATCAGATGTCCCTCTTGGGCTGGGGAGCCCAGAACTGGACCCAATACTCCAGATGTGGCAGAATAGAGGGGAAGGAGAACCTCCTTTGACCTGCTGGCCACACTCTTCTTACTTCAACCCAGGATGCCATTAGCCTTCTTGGCCTTCTTTTCATTACAATTATTCTATTTTATTTCAATTACAGAACTATCTTTATCTCAACCCATGGGGTTTTAACTCCCAATTCTCCTCCCATCCCATCAGGAGCAGAGAGAGGAGTGAGCAAGCAGCTGAGTGGGGCTTAGTTGCCTGCTGGGCTTAACCCACACCAGAGGAATAATGCACCCACAAACCAGAGGAAGCTGTTCCTATGTTCAGTCTTTGCCACACATCCCCTCTGATCTCAGCTATAAGCTTTAAAACACCTCCCACACCCTTGCTGAGCTTTTCTCTCCCATCTAGACGTGACTGTTCACTTCTTCCTCACTTCTCCCCCAGCACAGGCATGGAGTTCACTACCTGGGAGCCAATATGCTTTATGTGCAGTGATAAAAAATAGATTTAATCATGCCCATTAACTTCTCTAGAAACACACACTGACATACTCTATTAACTGTTCCTCTCCAGACATTTTTCATTCCCAGCGTCCAATTCCCAATCCTAAGGCATTTAATTACTCTCACTTTGTTATAAGACCCTACTAAATCTCTTGACTTATGCAATGCACCATAAATAAGACCTTTTTTTTGCACATTGCCTGCTTACTTTACGATTGCATGGCTTTGTTGAAGACACTTGCATAAATTTTTATGGGACTTAATAGTTCCCTTCACATCTTTCTCCTGTCCTGTTTTCCCCATGCATCAGGACTGGCAATCACTGTCCTAAACACCACACAACATAATTACCCAGAGTATTAGTCTCCATGTGTATTACTTTCTATTTTATTCTTTTTTCACTGTCTTAATGTTGTAAACGTTCATCCATGAGTTATTGGGATTATTTGCCAAACAGGATTAAGAACGCGGGGCAAGATTTATTTGGCAAATTACTCATCAGTCTAGCAAGGAAGAAGGTCAGGAGCTTCATTAAACCAGATTAATGCAGAACAACTGTTATCTAACAAGACTAGAGGCCTGGAGGACCTTCTTCCAGGGTGCAGAACTATCCTGCTACGACGCGTTCTTGGTGAGCGCCAACAAAAGCTCCTTTAGAAACTCTTGCAGCCACAGCCTGGGACATGACAGGAGATATATTCTCTTTAGCCACTCCAGCCATTGATAAATTAGCTCTTGCCTGGAATTGGCATCCTGTCAGCAAGCTGAAGGGGACTGCAGCAAGTGCCACAATTAGTGCTCCCCATGGAGGGGAGGCAATGACAGTGAGCGCGCCCGAGATGCTGCGGAGAGAGAATTCCTGCCCTGCTTTATTATGCAGCCTTTATGGCTTCTCCACTCCAGGCTCCAGGGAATGGCCCCGGATAATAATTCTGTAACTGGAGTACTTAACCTGCTTGCTTCCTTGGCAAAGCCAAGTCTTCAGAAAGGAGGGACTCCTGGGGAGTCCCACGGAGAGGTTGAGGAGTGCACAGTGAGCGGTGTGGGCAGGATGGGAATTGGGGGGGGTTATGTCCCCTTTTCTGCCTTCCATTAACCATTTCAGAAAGGAAACTACCAACATAGCATCATAGAATGGTTTGGGTTGGAAAGGACCTTTCAAGCCCATCCTGCACTGAGCAGGGACATTTGCAACTAGAGCAGGTTGCTCAGAGCCCCATCCAACATGACTTTTAATATCTCCAGGGATGGGGCAGCCACCACCTCTCTGGGCAACCTGAGCCAGGCTCTCACCACCCTCACTGTGGTGAATCTACCCCTTCTCTGAAGCTAACCAAGAAAGCAAAAATTAAAAAGCACAAGAGATTTCCATGCATGTGGACACAGCTGGTTTTACCAGAGGTGGCCTCAGAAATAGAGGCATAAATCTTATAAAAATAGAGTTATAACTGAAGTGGCTCCACCACGTTTATGTGGTGCTGCAGTCCAACAAGTGACAAATTCTAATGAGTGGTTGCAGCTTCCAAATAGTACCTGTCCTGTCTCTTTGTCCTCGGTGAGTGATAGAGGCTGAAATTTCTTACACAGATTTATTACCTTGAGTTGTTCTGCCTTGAACTCCACACTGTCTGTCTCTACCTTTTCTAACCACTGGAGTATTAAATGTCAGTGGGCAGTGGTGCCCAGGGACAGGCCAGGGGGCAATGGGCACCAACTAGAACCCAGGAGGTTCCATGTGAGCAGGAGGAGAAAGTTGTTTGGGGTGAGGGTGTTGGAGCCTGGCCCAGGCTGCCCAGAGAGGTTGTGGAGTCTCCTCCTCTGGAGACATTCCAAAGGGGCCTGGACACGATCCTGGGTGAGCTGCTGGAGCAGAGGGGTTAGACCAGATGATCTCCAGAGGTTCCTCCAACCCCACCATGCTGGAATTCTGTGCAATCCTTGTTCTCTTGCAGAGGAATCAGGAAATCCCAACGGGAATATTTACACTCCCCTTAGGATGAAGCTCATCGAGATAAAGTCCCACCCCCTCTCTTATCCCACTTTCCCAAACCATTTGATGAAGTGAGGAGATGTAAAACCTTGCAATACTCTCGTTGTCCTCAGTAGGGTGTTATCCTGAAGGGAGGGGGAAAAAAAATGGACTTTCATGGCAGCTTTGATTTCTGCAGTCTCTCAGCTGCTATTTTAATCACTGAGGAGAAAGTGGTTTCCGTAACAACAGCGCCTTTGTTTTACCTTGTCCCTGCGATGGCTGCAGGGATCTATCCATCCTGTTGCTGATTTTTTCATGAGATCCTTCCCTTTCTCCTTTTTGACGTTATTAGGAGACATTCTTTGAAATGTTCTGCTTAATGTGGGAGGACACAGAAGCTCAGGGATCGAAGCGGGACCGTGTGTGCCAGGCAGTACAAAGAGAAACACGGAATAAAGAACTTCCCAGCCACAAAGGGATGAAGAGCTGAGAAGAAAAAGCACAATATGGGCAAAGGAAGCATGCAAAAAAATAAAGAGCGTTTTGCTCAACATCATCAGGTGAAGCCTCATCTAATTATTTGCCTCGTGGTGATGGAGTTTTGAGGTTTCTGCTGAAATCTGGGGGTTGTCTCATGCAAGGTCCTCCAGGAGATGCAGGGAGGACCTTGCCCATTGGTGTGATGAGAATGAGGAACCCTCAACATCACTGGTTACCTCCACCTTACTGGACACCCACCATCAAGAACGAGAAATTCTTGCCTCTGCAGAGGTGATCAACCAATTGTAAAGTCTGTTGGGTGGTAGGACACTCAGGAAACTTTCACAGTGTTAATTAGGCCAAGATTAGATCAGAAACCATTCACGTTGTTAAACCAATTGGTCCTTACTCTGGGGATGCTTCAAAGGCTTCCCTGGAAAAACCACTCATAGAAAATGGGATGTATTGGATGGATTTTCCATTCATGGAAAATTGGTTGGATGGGGCTTGGAGCAACCTGGTCTAGTGGGAGGTGTCCCTGCCCATGGCAGGGGGTTGGGACTAGATGATCTTGAAGGTCCTCTCCAATCCAAACCATTCTATGATCTATAAAAACCCATCTATCCTGAGATCATTTGGGTCTCGTGAAATGAAAGGGAAATGTAGCTTTTTAATAAATATATCCAGAAGGAAAACAAAACAAACCAGGAGGGAATTTAGTTATTTAAAACAGCGAAAAATGCTGAGACAAGAACTGTGGGGTTTGAACAGGTCAGGGAAAGTTCTGGGCTCAGAAAATGCTTTAGCTGCCTTCCTGAGGGAGTATCAGCGTGTGTAGGAAGTTGAAAAGCTTGTAGTTGGAAGATGAAGTTTGTTAAGTTCTCTGGATGAGGTTAGAAAACACTGTTACCCAAAAATGGAGGGGTTGGGGGGGTGGCTTTAGGTTTCTACGTGTTCCACGTGTGTTGGGTGTGACATCTTTGCCCAGAGTCCTTCCACCTCTGCCAGGACATCCCACTTAATAAATTATAAACACCAATAATGATTTCTGAGATTCCTGCTTCATTTTACAGTTATTTATTGGCTTCTCCCACAAGAGCCTGGCTTGCTGGAGCTGGGAGATAAGCTCATTAGAAACCATAGCACAATGCTTTGAACACATGATTTATGTGTTTTCAGGCCACTGCTGGGTAATCAGCTTATTCTGGACTCCATCCAGCCAACTTTGCTTGTACTTTAATCAGCCCAGCTGTGATCCACCTGGACCACAGGTTCCTAGAAACTTGTCTCAGCACATCAGGGCCAGATACTCGAGGTTTAAATTAACTTCCCACCACTGGATTGCTGATCTACACCAGCCCAAGCAACACGTCCCTGCTCTGCAGAGCCAGCACCATCAATAAAAGGTGGGCAGGTGATAATTTATGGTAATGACTGGTGGTGATGCACGGTGTAATTGTTGGAATTCATCAAAAACAATATTTAGAGCTTCAGGTGGGAAATGATGCGTAAGGTATTGTTAATAACATCACCACCAATTAATTCAGCCCCTGAGTCAGCAAAGTGCTTCAACGTGGACTTTCTGATGGAATTCACGTCCAGGCTGAAGGGCTTTGCTGAATCCTGATCGTCAAGTTATTCTTGCCACTGAGGAGTTAACCTCCATAGATTTCTGACCTAAGGATTCCTGCAAGGACATCTGCTCATCACCTTGTTGTTTCTGGAAACGAAAAGAAGATGTAGAAAGGAGTTAGTTATACTTCATTGTCTCACTTTTTCGCCACACTCCTTGCTCTGCATGGACACAACTTAGAATCATAGAATGGGTTGGGTTGGAAGGGACCTCCCAAGGTCATCTAGTCCAACCCCCCTACAAGAAGCAGGGACATCTCTACCTAGGGCAGGTTGCTCAGAGCCCCATCAAGCCTCATCTTGAATGTCTCCAGGGATGGGGCCTCCACCACCTCTCTGGGCAACCTGTTCCAGGGATCAACCACCCTCATATAAAATAAATTTTTCCTAATGTCTAACCTAAATCTCCCCTTTTCTAGCTTAAAACCATCACCCCTCATCCTGACACTACAATTTGATGGTGTCCAACCATGAAGTCCAGCTCAAACTCCACAATAGGTGCTATAGTCTATAGCAGAGTTCTCTGTTGCTGCTATGGAGACAGCAGAGTCCCTTGGAGATCATTGGAGAGGATTTTGATGCATTTCTGGAGTGTGAAAGCAAAAATGACAGTGAAGTTTGGTTTCATAAATAGTTGCAGAGAAGGCAGTTGGGTTGAAAGCTCTGAAATGGGAGAGCATCTTCTGCAGCTCGAAGACAAGCACTAACAGAAGATGTTCCTCACTGAGATCAACCCAACACCAGAAATCTGCATTATGGAGAAATCCTTCACTGAGAATCTGACTTTTCATAGCATCATAGAATGGGTTGGGTTGGAAGGGACCTCTAAAGCTCATCTAGTCCAAGCCCTTGCAATAAGCAGGGACATCTCCAACTAGAGCAGGTTGCTCAGAGTATTTCTTTTGGAAGTGATGAGTCCTTGGAAGGGGCTCTATAATGATCAGATAAGCGGACTTGAGATGTGCTGAGGGACAGGGGTTAGTGGTGACCTGACAGTGCTGGGTCAACAGTTGGACTTGATGATCTTAAAGGTCTTGTCCAACCAAAATGATTCTACGACAGAGTTACCCCCTCACATCTCTGCCTTAATCTGTTTTCTGTTTCCTCTTTATATCCATCATCTTCACACGGATCTGCTCTGATTTCACCACGTCTCCTTCCTCTGGTCCCCCCCAGGGCTTCTCATCTTTATTCCCCCTCCCCAGGCTGCTCTTGCCTGAGCTGATCTGAAGAGATGGATGAGAGATCGATTTTTATGCAGATGACATGCAGATTTATGTGAAGTTTATCCCTAATTATTCTTTCTCTTCTTCTGTTTTATCAGTTTGTCTTGAGGACATGGAGGCGTAGATGTCATTTTTTTTTTTTCTTAGTCTATATTTAATACTCCTAAACCTCGAATCTTAATTCTTCATTTCAGGCATTGCCTTAAATATGCTGCTTCTTCCTCAAAACCTGATGAATGAACAGTTATCATGGCTGGCCAGGGCAGTGGCCAATTCATCCCTTTTCAGCCCAACAAATCACATCAACACCGATTCCATCGTTGCAACTACCAGCAGCAGACCTGAAAATTCAAGTTTATTTAGCCCTGGCTTGAGGTACTTTTACTTTTTCACCAAGTTAAGGGTATTTTTCCATTCTTTTGGAGAAAAATACCCTAGATGTTCAGCCAGGGCTTTAATAGTCGTAGAATCATAGAATGTTTGAGGCTAGAAGGGACCTTTGGAGGTCATCTTGTCCAACCTCCCTACACAAGCAGGGACATCTCTACCTCCAAATATTTTTCAGGCAACTTCATTTATTGGTATTTCAGCCCTTTCCTGACATCAGAACAAAATACGACAATTCCCTCAAACAGCATCAAATTCCAGCAACATCCAGCTTTGATCTCAGTGCATCAATCACTGGTAGATGTTATAAACTAAAGCAACAAGTTTTCTGCCTCATTCAAAAAAAAGGCAGCTGAGCAACATCTCCAGGTTCCTGATACGTGTTCTTTTTCTGATGAAAAATAGATGGATGTTTTTATTCATCTGCAGCTAAAGAATTTACTGTGTAATTCCAGGGGCTGAAATAACCTCTAGCCTGAGATCTGGTGTCTGCTCAATCCCATTCACAACAGAACAATCCTGAGTCACACCCATTATTTTTTTTTAATGGTAGAACCAGGTAATTTTGGTGCATTGCTCACCAGTAATAGGATATATTTTTATTTTAGTCATAGTTCTCTAAGTTGCTGCTCACTGGCCTCCCCTCCAAATGGCAACAGGTGGAACCCTGAGAACCTTCCCAAATTCAGGAGCTGCCAGAGCATTAAAAGCAGCTCAGGAGCTGGTCTCAGAACATGGGTCACTTTGCAGGGAAATCTGTGATTAAAGTGAGGGGGATGTTGCTGTAGAAGGAACAATGGGAGAATTACAGAGCAGTCACTCAAATGCTTCCTTTTCCTTATTCTAAACCCTCAGATCCATCATCTCTCCCCTTTGCTGCCCCTTTTAACCAAGAGGGGGTAAATAACATGTTGGGGGCTTTGCTGTGACTGTATGACACAGGTATATAGAAAATAAATGTCAGAGCAAGTAGTCCAAGCACTGCTTTTCATTTCTCCAAGAGAGCTGCTCCAACACTTCTACCTCAATGAGTCAACCAGCAAATGAATGGGAAAAATAATATCATGAAGTATATTTTTTAAAATATATAAATAAATATATTTCTTATATTATATATTTTTTTTTCTTTATATATATATACAACCACACATATAATATATATTAAATATAAAATATAAAGTATAATATANCAGGACAACAACACCTCCTTTTAGATGAGAAAATATAAATACTGTGATTTCTTTTCCCCACAGGCTCATTTATTCAGCAGGATCAGCTCCAAACTCACTCCACTGAAAGGCCTCTGGGTGACATGTTGGTTCTTCTGCTCATCTTGAGAAGTATTTTAGTCATTCAAGAGTTTCATTAAAATCAGCATCACTGAGCACATGGTCAGATGGTTTCAAGATGAGAAGAATCTGATGCTGGAGCTACCCATGGGAATAAAAAAATGTGTGTAACATTTTTCCAGCATAACACAGGTTTTTCTTGAAATAGAAATGTTTAATAGGAGCTAAATTCAGTGATTTTCTCTGGGGAAAAGGGATCAAAACAATTTAGATTAAAATTTTTCATTCGTACTGACTCCTTTTATCTCCTGCTTTGGCCTTTATTAATGGTTGCAGTTAATTGTGGCACACTCTATTTTACATTCCTCGCGCATCTACTTTATAGTCTATTTACAGTTCAAATATATCTATTTATATTTATGTTTCTGCAGCCAAGGCTTTGTGGAGAGCAACCCAGAAATTATATCATTCTCTCTTCCTTAATATTGATGACTAGATTAATATTTTCCCCTTTAGATTTGCTGGTTTGTTGGACTAGATTTAAACATTTCTCCTTTTCCTCTTGCTCTGTGAAAAGCAGGATTTTTTTTTAAGCATTAAAATTCTTCTGGGGAAGTTTTCTGGTTGATGTTTGTTCCTACCACAAATGGGAGAAACCTTCTTGTAACATGAATTCTATTTCTGGTTGTTGACCCTTTGAGCACCTTTTCCTATCACTCAGCTTCTACTGAGAGGAGTTTCCTTGGGAGACAACAAATTGGGGAAGCAAATTCTGGATTCATAAATTTCCCCTGGAAACCCATCTTTAAATTCTACATTTCTCCAGCCCAAGAATCACAGTGGGTGATGTTAAGCCTGTGGAATATTAAATATTCTAAGTGTATCAGCATTTATCATGCTAACCAAGACCTAATTTATAAATTTTGGGGTGAATAAGGATTTGTGCTGTATGAATGATGTTTTTTCTGGTTTTAACATGATTCCTATTGTCACTGTAGTATTCTGCATTTGAACCTTAACCTCACATTTCCTATTTCTCCATTGTCTCACTGATCTTTATCTAATCTAGCCACGAGTGGGAAATGATGGGAAGACAGGATCACGTCCCCTCCCTCATAACTTCATCTGGTTCAAGTGCTTCTGCAGGAAGTTTATAATTTATTAAAAACCCTTTATCTATTCTTTAATCATCTCTTCATTGTAACCGATCCTCCGGAGCTCACAGAAATTCTTCCAAGAGCCTGTTTGAATAAGGTGATTGCTGCAGAACAATGAGAGGCATGAAGGAGACTATTAAAATTCCCTTTGGTCTTTCTCCCATTATTTAAATATCTTCAGGGTGGGCTTGTCCATCACGAGAATAATATTGGGTCGTGCAGCTCAGAGCGTGGAGTTGTGCAGGAGGTGAAGGTTGGGGACATCACTGCAGCATAGAATCATTTAGGTTGGAAAAGACCTCTAGGATCCTTCATCCAACATCTCCCTGACCCCCAGACCATGTCCCAAAGCTCCACATCTACTCCTTTGTTGAACCCCTCCAGGGATGGGGACTCCAGCACCTCCCTGGGCCAGTCCCTGACCACTCTGTCAACAAAGAACTTCTTCCTAATGTCCAATCTAAACCTCCCCTCTGTAGGACGTACAAGGACGGGCTGAGAGAGAAGAGAAGGCTCTGGGGAGACCTTCTGGTGGCCTTTCAGCATCTGAAGGGGACTACAAGAAAGCTGGGGAGGGACAGAAGGGCTTGTAGTGACAGGATGAGGGGGAATGGTTTCAAACTGGAAGAGGGGAGAGTTAGATTAGAAATTAAGAAGAAATTCTTCAATCTGAGGGTGGTGAGAGCCTGTGCCAGGTTGCCCAGAGAGGTGGTGGCTGTCCCATCCCTGGAACCATTGCAGGTTAGGTTGGCCGGGGCTCTGAGCAACCTGAGATAGTTGCAGATGTCCCTGCTCAGTGCAGGGGGGTTGGAACTGGATGATCTTTAATGTTCCCGTTCCACACAACACATTCTACACTTCTAAATCATCCTCTTCCCAAAAAGGAGACCTCCAGCAGCCTACAAGAGGAGCTGCCAGCAGCCACCAGGACCTCTCTTAAAATCCCCGGGGCACCCAGAAATAGCCCCCAGTGTCGTGCTAGCTTTGACATGTGGCAGCTCTAAACCCTCTGCTACCTGTGGACACAGTAGGACACCAGGAACAAAAGAGCTCTGCTGAACAACAAAGAACATTAGGTTATATTTTTTTTGGTCTTTATGTGAGAGCTTTCAAAGACAGCTTTTGATGCTCAAATGAGAGGGGAAACTCTTACCAGCTCTGCTGTTATTTATTACAGGTATTATGGAGACACCTCCAGTGAACCCCCCTGAGCAGGTTTGGTTCTTCTGCAGCCCCTGCCCAGTTATTGTTGTGCTCTGGATGTAATGCTGCAGGTGTCTTTTTATTTACATGGATGTATTGCAGTAAATCAAGGCCTTGGGGGCTTTTACAACACACACGACATGACCTTTGTGGGTGAGTAGCAGTTAGATGGAAGGCAGAGTTCCAGGAGACTTCCAGCTGTGCCAGAGACAGGCAGATAAAACAGGAATATAGAATCATAGAACTATTTTGGTTGGAAGAGACCTTTGAGATCATCAAATCCAGCTGTTAACCCAGGGCACCACCAACCCCTGTCCCTCAGCACCACATCTCCACGCTTTGGAAACCCCTCCAGGGATGGGGTCTCCACCACTGCCCTGGCACAGCCCTTCACAACCCTTTTGGGGAAGAAATTGTTTCTCACGGCCCACCTAAACCTGCCCTGACACAACTTGAGACCATTTCATCTTATCTGCTTGTTTGTAGGGAGAAAAGGCTGCCTACCACCTCACTCCAACCTCCTGTCAGGGAGTTGTGCAGAGCCAGAAGGTCTCCCCTGAGCCTCCTTTTCTCCAGGCTCAATACCCCCAGTTCTCTAAGCTGGTTCTCATAAGACATGTCCTCCAGACCCTTCCCCAGCTTCGTTGCCCTTCTCTGGACACGTTCCAGGCCCTCAAGGTCCTTCTTGGAGTGGGGGGCCCAAAACTGACCCCAGAATCTGAGATGTGGCCTCCTCAGCACCAAGTACAGGACAACAGTGCCTGTCCTGGTCACACCAGTGCTGATCCAAGCCAGGATGCTGGTGGCTTCTAGGCCAACAACTACAGGAGCAATTTCTCCACATTCAGAAGAGTTCGAAAACTGCGGGACAAAAATATGTGGCAAAATCTTTGCTTTCCAAAACCTACTTCATGCACCGTGCTCACCCATGTCCAGCAGAAGGTATGACTGGGTGACCTCTGTGTGACAGACCCAGAGCTCTATGAAGGAGCTGAATCTTTGGGCAGATATATAGATCAGGACCCTACAAACTGCAGAGAAGGGTTGGGCTTCATGGCAAAGCTCATCGAAGAGCAAAAGGGCTTGTGATGGGCTTGGAACCCTTGCTCCAACCTGTTCTGCTCATGTTCCTTCCTCCTCCATCCCTCCACAGCCTGAGCTCGTAGTCAGGAATTTAAACATAGGGGAGGCAACCTCAGATAGCAAATCTTGGGCCTTTAAAATGTCTCCTTTTGTTGTGGTCTTGGGGAAAAAAAGAGCATGAAAGAACAGATCCTTGTGCAGCAATTTTAATCAGGAAAACCTGAGGAAAAGGGCTGATTACAGTTATTTAGATGATACAGCCCTTTGTAATCAAATGTCAGCCACCAACAACCAGCCTGTGCATCTGCCTTGCTGTGTATATTTATTAAAAAATCCACAACTAACGTTTATTTACCTTTATTAGCTCCATTCTCCCTAATTAGCTGAGCTCCTGTGTAGTTTTCAGTGCCTGGGCCACCACAAATTGTGTTTGCATCAAAGTTCTCTGATATTTCAATGTCCTCTTGGAAGGAAATGAGGACTTGTCAAAAGAAAAAATACACGTTGTAGAAAATCAGAATAAATGGACACACCAAGGAAGCTGGTTTTCTGCAAACACCAGTTTATTGGAGTCCAAACAGTGGGATTTGAGGGTTTCAGTGGGATCTGGTTGGCTCTAATGGAGCCACAGAAAAGGGACAACCTGCTGGTAGTTGTCACAGATAGACAAAGAAGCCAAAAAGTGACAGCAGAAATCATCACGCAGGGTTGGGTGAGGGATGGATGTTGATTTCCTCAGATCTATAAAAAAATCAGTGGGTTTTTTTTTCGTCCTGTTGTTGAACTTACCATTGTGGACAAAATACTAATTTTGAGCTGCTCTCACCAGGCTGTGACCACTGACACTATATTGATATTTTTATTTGTGATTATTGAAGATATTGGTTAATTTAACCATCCATGACAGAGACAGGTTATAGAATTCCTAAGCACAGGCTAGAACAAAACACTTCACACCAGAAGGAGCTCTGTAGGTGACCAGAGGAACCCCTCACTAGAAAGAGAAGGTCTGAACCTGCACGTATATTAAGCAGAGGCTCTTTCCATGAAGTCCCTCAAGTCCTCCATCAATTTGTATGCAGAGCTGAGCTCTCACTGAAGACAACAACATCTGTTCCTCTGGATCACGTCTCTGTTGACATTCAAGCAGAAGGCACAACTTGTTTCCAGGTTACTTGGGGTGGAAAGCATCTGCTCTGCTGCTGGAATTGTCACAAATTAATAGCCCAGCAGCTAGACGGTGAGATGTGACAGCATCTTGTCTATCAACCCTCAATACTCCAGCTGCTCCATAGTCAGAAGTTTCAGGGGAGACAAACCCTCTGTGGGAGAGCTGAGAGGGGAATTCTGCCCTTGGAAGGGTCATCTCATGAGAAGAGCTTGAGGAACATCTCCAGATGAGGTGTGCTGGAAGGACTTTACTTCTAGTCAGGAGAAAAAGCATTTGGAGAAGAGGAGGCTGAGAGGAGACCTCATTGCTCTCTACAACTACCTCAAAGGAGGTTGTGGTGGGACTGGGGTTGGGCTCTTCTCCCGAGTAACTGAAGACAGGACAAGAGGCCTCAAGTTGTGCCTCAAGAGGTTTAGATTGGACATTAGGAAGATGTTCTTTACTGAAGGAGTGGTCAGGCACTGGTCCAGGCTGCCCAGGGAGGTGGTGGAGTCACCATCCCTGGAGGGGTTCAACAAACGAGTAGATGTGGGGCTTTGGGACATGGTCTGGGGGTCAGGAAGATGTTGGATGAAGGATCCTAGAGGTCTTTTCCAGCCTAAATGATTCTATGACATCCTGACTCTGTGGCATAACCTCTTTAAAAGCTGCAGAGCTTCAGAACTTCCAGAAAATTCAAAGAGAAAAGGGGATTCTCTGTGTTCTTCATGTTCAGACCAAGGAAAGCCAAAGGGTTTCATTTCCCACCCATATTTATTGTTCTTCTTCTCTGTGGCTGGTATCAGCAGCAATCTGACACCACGTCCCTGCCCACGATAACATTCTTTGCCCTCAGAATGGATTTAATCTACCAAAATGATATGGGGAGACTGTATTTCCATGTGGAAGGTGTTTTAATTAATGTTCACTTTCTCCCTAATGCCTCAGAGGCTGATATATCATATTGTTGGGGAAGAGAAACTGGATGGATATATTGAAACTCTGATTTGCAGTGTTATATTGAGATAAGGAGAGGCTGTAGAAAAAAAAAAAAATCAGGTGTACAGATACTCAAACTCCAATCATTTATATAAAAAACCCAAAATATTGATAATGATATAATGTGATATAACATGTCCATGATATAACAACAATTAAAATTAAGGAACACAACCAGATAAAGCTGCATGTGCAGATTCAGCCTCCAAGTGGAGCTGCTTCTGATCTTTAATTTACAATTATATATTTATATAATTTTATAATTTTATATATGTATTTTTTTATATATATATGTTGTGTTTTGGGTTTTTTTTAATTTACAATTATGTATTAAAAAATTACTCTCAGGTCCTCTGCCTCATTCCTTACACACAGAATAGAGGCCATTTTCTTAATAAGAGAAAAAAAAATCAATATTTTGCTTTTTAGCATTGTTCAGCCCTTATCTATTGTGTGCTTTTCAAACTCTGCTCCAAATCCAGCTGTATTCTGAAGGCATTTAAATGTCTAGGTGAAGGAGAGGATGGTTGTTCAGCCTGGGAGCAGCTGCAGAGAGCACTCCAATAATTGTAGGAATCAGGTTTGAAACCCCAATTCCAGGACTTTTTTGGCCCATTTAACATCATTAACATGATCTGGGTGTCTGTGCACAGCTGGGAATGCTCAGGGGTCAAGGTTTAGGGTCAGGGTCA
>VYZX01000376.1:5391-16853 GCA_013401335.1 Brachypteracias leptosomus
ACAATCTTTCACATTAATTTCTGACAGATACCCCTTTGAAGAGGAAGGATTGTTTGAATCTCACCTGGAGGGACAAGGTTAAAGTAAACTAAGCAGAGAGGTTTGCTGTAATACCACGGAACAACAGTTAAATGATTATGTGAAGCCGTCAGAGTTGGCAGGTTCAAAATTCCAGTATAGAACCAAACAGCTTGCTTGATTTTTGAAGCCAAAGTTATGTAATGAGAAATTTGTTTGTGTTGAGAAAACATTCTCTGTACCCTTTCATGTCTTCAATGAGTATTTTTCAAAAGGCAAGCAGTGGCATATTTGTCTTGAGAAGATATTTTCTTACATTAGATAAGCCAAATGCACACATCTGAAAGCAAAAGTCTACCTTCTGCACAGTACAGACATAGAGAAACTATATGCATTATTTTAGTATAGATGCTCCATGGTAAAGTATGTACACTTACCATAGTCTGTACTGTACAGTTTAGAAATGTACATTTTAATTAAAAGTATGCATTTGATTTAATAGCACCTGGTTTTGGCTCCGTCCTAGAATGTTTGGACGAAGGCTTGCAGTTCAGATTATTTGGTTGAAACACTGCACACCAGAGATGGCTATGAAGACTTTGGGCTGGAGAATAAAGACAAAAGTGTTAGATAAAGGCCTCAGAAGTTAAGAGTGTCTGCTGCACAGCAAGTCTCATCGTCCTACCTCAGTTCTTCCTTCTCTCCTCGTTAAAGACAAACTGGAATGTAGTACTGCATCAGTACAACTGTAGTAATTCTACTGTGTTGCTCTAGGAAACAATGAACAAAGAGAACTAGAATTCTGCAATTCCTTTTTAGAGGGTTACATCTCTTCTTGCGAAATGCAACTAAATAGCTATTAAGTGTTTTATGTCATTCATCCTTATGATTCACGTATACTACAAAAGACATTTTAATAACCATTACATACAAAAACTTAGTGTTTCAAATGTAACAAATTTCATAATTATCACTATTATCCATAATGATCACACTTCAGGAGAAATTGCCTTAGGAAATGTAAAATATTAAGGCATCGTTATTGTAAAGGGGCCCATGCTGAATTTAAAGTGTTCAGGTGTTCATCTAACAGTTTAACAATGTGTTCTGCACAGAAAATATAGGTGTGGCAAAGTTGCTCTTTCTTCCCCTAAACAAGAAAAAAAAGCTGTCTACATTGTACAAATTTTTATTGAAAAGTCAGGTAGTTCTGCCTAAGTTTAATCATGAATAACATTACACTGTCATGTGAAAACAAAGTAATAACTAATTTGAGGTGGACAATGTTAGGAGCATGCAAAGATCAGAGCCTGCTTTTGGAAAACTCTTCCTCCATTTGGAATTTTTTCTGTATTCATTTCTGGACATATTCTTGAATTAATTATTTAGGCAAAAAAATTATACCATATATGTTAGTGAAATCCATCTAGAAAACAACTGCCAAATCAGATGGCTATGACTATGGCACACCAACTACAACACTTTGAAAGTAAATTTATAGGAAGAATTTATGATCAATGCAAAAAAAAGAAATATCATAATGCTTAGAGTATCAGCCTTGAAAAGGCAGGTGTAGATTGAATCCCTTATTCCAGCCCAGATCACTTTATCAACTATAAGCTGACCCCTGGGCCATAGATCCACAAAACCAGCCAGGTACCAAAAACTTTTCTGATAGAAGTTGGTTACTTTTGAAGATCTTGGCCTTGGTCTCTCTCTTTTTCTGCCTTTCCTGTACTTTGATAAAATGGGACTAGTAATTCTGTCCTGTAGATTAGAGTAAAAAGGAGGGGGAAAAAATTCCACAGATAACTTCAGTACTGCAAAATAGGCAACCCCTAGCTTGCACTGAAAGTCTAGAAGATGGAGCACACAGCAAACTGCCAGAGTGCTCTGAGAAGCCTTTAAAAACATTTTTATCAGGAGCTGACAGACTGTCTCTTTTATTTTCCTCATACAATGAATTTCTGCCTCAGGTCTACCTTTTTCCTCAAGAACGATCTTAGCAGTCACTAGTGCTCTGTTTGATCTCTAGCTGTAGCCCATCAGTAATATACCAAGGACTTAAGAAAAAAAGAAAAAAAAAGAAAAAAAAAGAAAAAAAAATAAAAGGCTCTTTGTTTGTTCCCAGTCTCATGCAGTTTCTACATTTCAATTTTTACTCCTGGTTATCTAGGCTGATGTTGTTCATTTCTAAAGAGCAGTTTTCCCAGGACCGTCATTTTTGCTGTTTCAAGTTTTCACTATGTTTGATTTGAGTGAATTATCCTATTTTCTATTTTAGTTCTGCCTCTTCAGCACTCTTCCTACCTATGCTTTTTAAATACTGTATCCTCAAAGCTTTAATACACTCAGCTTCAGATGACCATCTTGTACTCAAGAAAGAATTCAAAGATGAGATATGTTTCCAAAGCCCCTCTGGACAAAGTTTGTCATCTACATATACAAAAGAAGTTGAGAAGAAAAAGGATGGGGAACAGATGAAAACTAAAACTGGAACAACACAATATTCATAACATGCAGTGATCCAGAATACATCTGCCACTCAGTCAGTCAGTCTGTTTCTGCATTTGTGTCCTTAATGCCCACATGCACAACAGTCAAGAGTCCTTTTCCTCCTTCCCAGTGCAGGTGACTGCAGCTGGCTGATTCCTGCAATAACCAAGACCAGTCTCTAGGCAAGTGACTGCACTAAATCGTATATCATATCACAGCATAGCAATATAACAAATTGAAAAGCATTTTATGTACAATTGAGAACTTATGTTGACTCTTCACAGTTTATATTGTCTCTTCAGCATGGTCTTTATGCCACTTCCCTTAGAGAGACAACCTCTCCATAATTACTGAGTTCACAGAGCATTCTGGCTCACACTGCCCACTGCTTTAAACAGACCTCTGAAAACCAAACAGAGGCTATAAAAGGAATTCATAGCCTTAGGTACTTCAATTACTTTCTGAATAGTCACGTGAGGATACACGCCTAAATTAACTCCAGTTATTTCTAAGGTACCATGCTGAAAATCTGTTTAAATGTAACAAACACAAAAACATAAATGAAGCAGCTGAGACTGTTACTTGCTTTGCTACAGTGAAATATCATACTTGGTTAGATGTTGGGAACGAATTGGATAGCCAAGCAATAACAAAGTAATCTTCCTATTCTTGCCAGGACCGGATATTTTGCCATCATTATTGGGTGGGGGAAAGAGAAGGAGGGAAAAAAAAAAAAAAAGGAGTGAGCCCAGTTATTTCGATTTAGTTTATATACATTTCATAGAGATGAACAAGATTCAAAGTTTGGTACTGGTCTATTAGCCTCAGCTTCAAAATTTTCAAATATAGTTAAATGAAACCAAATGCAGCTAAATGAATACTAACTGATTTCTTATAAAACACTGAATTCTTGTGTTTTTTGTGGTTATCTGGTATGCACTTCCAATAACTGAAGCCAACAGAGCTCAGATCTGGAAAATTAGTTTTGCTGAAAATAGACAAGCAACTCTTCTCTAACATTTACACTGACATCGTCTGGAAAAAAAAAAACAGGAATCTTTCGTACTTCATTTGAAAGGGTTGAATAAATGTCAGTACTAGGCAATTTTCCCATTCTGACCAGGACTGGCTATCTATATGAAAACACAAAATGACTTGTAAATCAGATTGTTACTTACCCGCTCTGTTCTTCCTTCACACTGCCACCGAGTACTGACCCACATCTCACTGTCTGTACCATTCCCCAACAGCTCTGAAGGAAGATGATTGCAAAGCAAAATGGGAAAATATCATAAGGTTTAAAAACAAACTATCTCATGCCTTTTCTCATTAGCAGTTATTCAGAATTTCTTTTGCAATAGCATCTACTCTTCAAGGAGACTGTTTACTTCCCATGGTCTTGTCTAGTCTTCCTAACATTAAGGAGGGGATTTTTTTTTAGTCAGTGTAAATACTTCTTAGCTTATACAAAAGGTATTGATGAATCCATTTTTATTAGATGTCTCTCAAACTCCAGCTGGCTTCCAAGCAGATCAATCAAAAATGAACTAGATGTCACTCACATCAGTAAAAAAGCAAACATACACACCACCTCATCTCTGTAAAGTATACGTGGAGACAGCCACCTTACAACTCAAATATTCATGCCATCCCTCGTTCTATTTAATCTTTTAGCAGTAGCATTCCTTTTATCCAAATTAAACTCATACTACCTTTCTGTTATCTCTCTATGAACATCTGGCCATCAACTCAAGCTAGGTATGGCTAAAACAAAATTTTGAGATTTTGTCTCACAAAAGTTCCCTCCATAAAATGCTTTTCAATCTTTCTTGTTTAACATCTGGCCTTCACTGATAGGACTCATGAATTTTCTTCTATGTCTTCATAGGTAGGATACTCTTTCTTTATGCCATCAGCTGTGTGTATGGCCTTTCCCAGCTACATCCTCAAATGCCTCTCCCACGTTCCGAAAATATAACTTCTCGATTATGTCAAGGCATTCTTCTCTGGCTTTGACAAACCTATATGCTCAAATCCATCCAAGATTTTTGCTGCAAAGATAGCATTCCTAGCCCAATAGTTCATGCTGCCCCTCTTTTAAGCTCCCTGATCATCCCCTAGGGCAAGGTCTCACTGATGTGGATCTCCACAGTAGTCTGTGCTGACAGGCTGCATTAGTACACTTTGGAATAAGAACTACTGTTACTTCCCATGTTTCCCATTGTGCTTGGGATTAACAAGTGTAACAGTGCCTTTAATTGCATGTGAAAGTGATAGCAGACCAAAACATCAGTCTTTCACCACAGCCTCTTTCAGCAAAATGGCTGGGTTTTCTTCAAAATGTCTATTTACCATAACTATAAAAAATGTGGGAACAGCTGTGCCAACTGGATGCTCAGACTACTTATATGGCTAATCTGTGATCCTATGCCATCTACATTTAATTCTTATTTAGATTACATTAAAGCCTGTATGTCTTCAGATTTGTAAATTCAGTTGTCTTCCATGAAAACAGCTCTTCAGCAAAATCAGACAAATAATCAAAATGTCCTGTTTTTTCTGCACTAGGACCTTTTTGTGAATGATATGAAAGAGGGAAAGATCAATAATACAAACACTTTGGCATATCAGTTACACAGCTAGTTAGCAATTTTCACCTCATTTTGGTTATAAAATTTCTTTGTTAATGGTTCCTCATTTTTCTTCATGACCTATTTCATGTGTCAGTCTTCATTTTGGTTTTGCAAAGTTGGAATGCCTTGTCAATATAAATCACATAGGCCATTTCTGAATAAGACAATGATATCTCTCATATATACCTGTAGATGAGACATAACACACAATAAGAAGGCATTTGTAAGTGAACTGCCCATTGTAAGTGAAGATCAGGTTCGTGACCATCTGATGAACCTGAAAGTGCACAAGTCCATGGGACCCAATGGGATACACCCACAGGTACTGAGGGAACTGGCAGATGAGGTCACTAAACCTCTCTCTATTATATTCCAAAAGTCATGGCAGTCTGGTGAAGTCCCCACTGACTGGAAAAGGGGAAACATAACCCAAATTTTCAAGAAGGGAAAGAGGGAGGAGCCGGGGAACTATAGGCCAGTCAGTCTCACCTCTGTGCCCGGTAAGATCATGGAGCAGATCCTTCTGGAGTCACTGCTGAGGCAGAAGAATAATGAGGAGGTGACTGGGTACAATGAACACGGCTTCACCAAAGGCAAATCATGACTGACAAACCTGGTAGCCTTCTATGAGAAGGTCACAACATTAATAGACAAGGGNACAAGAAAGATATGGACGTGCTGGAATGTGTACAAAGGAGGGCCACGAGGATGATCAGAGGGCTGGAGCATTTCTCCTACGAGGACAGACTGAGAGAGTTGGGGTTGTTCAGTCTGGAGAAGAGAAGGCTCCGAGAGGACCTTATTGTGGCCTTCCAGTATCTTAAGGGGGCCTACAAGAAAGCTGGGGAGGGACTTTTTAGGATGTTGGGTAGTGGCAGGACTAGGAGGAATGGGTCAAAACTAGAGGTGGGTAGATTCAGATTAGTTGTTAGGAAGAAGTTCTTCCCCATGAGGGTGGTGAGACACTGGAACAGGTTGCCCAGAGAGGTGGTGGAAGCCCTATCACTGGAAAATTTTAAGGCCAGACTGGATGGGGCTCTGGGTAACCTGATGTAGTGGGAGGTGTCCCTGCCCATGGCAAGGGGGTTGGAACTAGATGATCTTTGAGGTCCCTTCCAACCCTGACGATTCTATGATTCATTTATTACAGAGATTTAATAGTGTGCTGATGTTGCAGCATATATCTGCCTAATCATGTTGACTTTGAAAACACCACTTTAAAATTTAATTAATAATGCTTTTTACTATGCTATTCTACCAATGTCCATTGCACTACAACTATGCAGAGCTGAATTAAGTCACAAAATTTTAATGATTATTCAGAAATCAAAATATTAACTCTTTCATTAAGCAAACTAACCTTCCTAGAAGACTTGAAAGTTCTAAAAAAACCCTAACAAACAAACAAACTTGTTTTCTCCCAAATTTTCATCTGACATCATATTCAACCATCATTTCTCTAAAAACATTCTTAAAAGGAAGCCTGCTTAACAAAGTTGACCAAAACCATTGATTCCAGAGGATCTTGGCACAATATTTATGTACACAGAACATTTAGAAAGTGTATCCAAGTTTGAGTGCCAATATAGTACCCATGAGAAGAAATTTTTTTGTACATTGGGACATTCAATATATTAAAAAGAATAAAATATATCACATACTAATTTCCACATGTGTGTATGCATGTATCTATAGGCTATCTTCTGGTGCTCAACTTTATAACCTCAAAGTAGTTTCAAAATGTCAGATTTTGTTATTTGAGAAGTACATGCATTAATATATACTTAAAATATACATATATTTTACTATGAAAGCACACTAAAAACAAAACCCAAATGTGAACAGAAAGTCTTGTTTTATATTCTCATTACAAAACAATCTTTATATGACAATACATAACTTATAATCTGAACGGATGTCCCTCAACGCTCAGAAATTACAACTGTCATTGCCCTAGGTAGGCTTTCAGCACATCTTTTTGGCCTCATTATTCAATGTTAAGGTACTTTTCAGATCACCTAAACCTGAACATGACATTATTAAATTCTGAAAGGTCGTTTCTTTGGCAAATGCTATCCTATCCAAGCACTCCACAGCCATCACTTTAGCTAAAAGAGCACGATCCATAGCTACATGAGACCATTGTGTGGAAAAGTGCCACTAGCACTATTTAACGGGCAGAAAATTATCACGGCCGGTCTCTTTTGGGTACCAAAACCAAACTTCTTACAGACTGATATTTTTCAGAATACCTGTTTCTGTACAGTCAAAACACATCTCCCCTGTTGTCTTTTGCTGGAGTTGTGAGAGTTCCCAGGTGCTGCACTGGAAGCTACAAGTGTCTCCCCTAAGTACTCTGGAAATAAGGAACAAATGAGAGGTCCATCTGAGCAGGAGGATGTATATACAGTATATACATGACCTCTGTGGTGTGGCAGGCATAGGAAGAGGACCCAGCTCTCCAGGGCACCCATCACCCATTCTAAACACAGATTAATTTCTCCCTGGGGGATACGTACAGGGCTGATCCAAACAAGGAAGATGTGCTGTCATGCCGTGAGGATCTCTGACATGAAGCAGTAGCTGATGCTGAGGGATCCAGACACTCCCCCCACCTTCAGTCTGCTCCCAAGCAGATGCACATGCAGCTGAGAATCCAATACATCAGACACACTCCAAATAAGGTGTCTAACTCCATTTGATTTTTTTTTTTTTTTGAAACTTCATTCCAGAGAACTACTATGTTTGCTCCAACATGGGAGCAGATTTAAAAACTCCTTAACAAAACATAAGGGAAAGTAAAACTTGCATATTTTAGATGTTCATCAAGGCAATTCTTATTCTGTACACCACTGAGCAATTAAGTAATCAGAAGGGAAGTAAGAGCCCAGAAAAATGAGTATAGGCCTTGCTGTAATATAACCTGCATAAAAGATGTTACAAGCAATCCTGCATCTTCCGTTCAGCAATTTTAAAGCAGTACATAAATTAAATACTGATATGAAGCATAAAGACCATCCTAGATTAAGATACAAAACTGAAAATCTGGCAAAATTAAAGCCAATACTTTAACAATAATAGATTTTTTAAACATAGGGATTTTATTATTATGCTGCATTACTGTAGCCACTCAGTTACCTCCTCACTGCAGCATCATCAGTTCTGTTTTCCAAGGTAACAGGAGCCTGGATTCCTCAGAAATGGGAGGAAATGAGAGGCTGGAGAGGGAGAGGAGGGAACGGGAATGGTGGAGAAGTAATACAGGTAGTTTTAGAGAGAATGCCAAGACAGCGATGTGGCTTCACACAGCTGGCTGTGACGCAGCAAAGCTCTACATCCATCTCAGTGCAGTGCTGCTCTGAGCCTTTGCTTCCTGGAGGGCCGGTCACCACACAATTCAGAGACGCTCTGCCAGTGTGGGTTTAGTTCTGTGCTCAAGTCATTGAGGGCTCTTGTGCTGTTTGGGTATTTCAGAGAAAAGGCATTGCAGTGAAGCCTGATCTTGTGGAGTTCAGCAGTTCCAAGTGCAGTGCTGCGTCTCAGTGATTGTGTATTTCCTACACCTGACCTGATAAGACATTTGGAAATTGACCAGGAATAAGCGATAGCAACTGCAAATAGATTCACTGTGGGTTTGGGACAGTTGACATTGAGCCCAAACTGATAATACCTGTTGGACTTGCCTCTGCATACATTTTCAGTGTTCCTCATCCTGGAAAAGTGATGGAGGGACATTCAAGTTAGGCCTACATAGTGCCTCTTGGGTTCATACAGGGTTTACTAGTTAGATCTCTGTGCAGCAGGGAAGTAGCTAATATGTTGGTGGACTTAAGCTAGTATTGTAATTGATACAACCACATTAATACAGCACTGAGATCTGAAGTATAAAAATATGGACCAAAACTGTCTCTTCATTTATGACATGATTAATCCAAAACCTGAATGACAAACAAAATACTGAAAAATAACTGTAGCTCAGTTGTCTGCCTTGGCTACTGACTGCAAAAGATACTTGTATTGTAGCTGATCAAATTACATTTATATATAAATTAAGCACTACACATCTCACTGACATTTCTTTGTTTATTATCAGTTGATACTGAATTCAAAGATATGATGAGTCAGCTTTCTTGTGGATCATTAGTGTCTTCCTCTCTAAATGAAAGGACAACACCAGGAAAAGGAATACCAACATGGTGGCATGTTATTGAAACTGATTTTTCCCAAAACATAATCTAACCACATCTGTAGCAAATATGATGTCAACTTACAAAGTGCTCCTTGAATTCAATTAACCAATACCTCTGAATAACTTGAGTTTTTAAGTTCCCCCAGTATATAGGAATAAGAACAGCATGAAGTTCATAGAAGTTTGTTTTACTTGAGATATTTGTTCAAGAGTAGCCAAAATTGCATATTGTCCTAGACTAAATTGCTTTTCTACCCCATAGAGAGGGTGTTCCCTCTAAACCAGAGATGATGGCACAAGAATTTCAGAAAGTATTGTTTTTCATTTTACTGGTCTTCGGATTGCTATCACACAGGACTTTAAGATATGGTTCTGGCAGTCTGAAAGTTATAAATATTTAAATTATTTTGGTTTTAAAAGCAAATAAAGCACCATTAAAAATATTTAGTATTCTATTAGAGGTATAGTCTTTTTACTGCCTTCAGCACCAGGTTATCAAAGTACCCTCAGTAGTCCATTAAGAATTAGAAGCAGTATCTGTCATAGTTGGCTCATTTTGTCTTCCCCTAAGGGGGAAATTAAGTGTAGAATGCAATGTTTTGGTAAGGTTTCTTCTATTTTATCGTTTTAATAAATGCATACACCTACTTCTATGCTTGTGTCAGACAAAGCTACGTAAAAGAATTGTGCCTAGCACTTGAATTTCCATGGGAAGTGGCTCCCTCCATCCTAAACAGTCCTTAGAAAGGCTGAGGAGGCAAGCTTTGTAAAGGTGATTAAAAGTTCTGGTGTGCGTAAACTGAGTTCATTATAGTGATTTTCTATCTCAAAATTAAGGCAATTTTTAAAAAATAACTTCAGTCACTCAACACTTTCAAGATAAGAAGTAGGTTCTTGTACTGAAATCTCTATTCTTTAGGAACATCTTGTCTTTAGAAGCCTAAATTTTATATCATGTAATCACAGAATAAATGAGCTTGAAAGGGATGTCTAGAAGTCACCTAATCCAATCCTCTGCTCAAAGCAGGTCTAAAAGCAGGTGACTCAGCAGCTTGTCTAGTCAAATCTTGAACACTTCCAATGGATGGAGATTCAAATATCAAATACAAATACCACATTTAGCAGATTGCTCCTGGAGAGGCGCATCCATATCCTCACAGGATTTCAAAGCTAGCTGGGTTCACTATGGTGCTCTGTTCTAATTGCATGCATAACGAAGTCAAAGAGCTGGACTCATTTCTGTATCAACTTCTCATTAAGGACATGGTTATAATCAATTCTGATTTAAAGAGTTGACATTTGAGAGACTTCAATGCATTCCACACTCTTAATGTACAATTCATATTATATAACATTAAACTATATCCCATCTTAATAGACTCTCTAGAAGATGGTTATTCAGGGTTCAGAAGATACATCCTTATAACCTTGTCATCTTTCTCTACAAGAGCTTCTCTTACAGTTCAGTTTTCCTAAGCACAGAAAGCAATTACCTTCTACCTATCAAACTGCTTAATGATCCCAGGGGATTATAAATAAATATATGAAGTTCTATGGAGGATGGGGAAAAGAGGGGGGGGGGAAGGGAAAAACACACAGACAGACAAAAAGAGAAAGATATTCCAGAAAGCCTGCATCTCAGTGCCACCAGCATTTCAAAGAATGGTTAAGTGCTGGCCAGAGGAAGCCAGGACAATGGAGAAGTTTGCCTCGGTTGATGAGGAATGGGTTAGGGAGCAATTAAGCAATCTGGACATCCATAAATCCATGGGTCCAGATGGGATGCACCCATGGGTGCTGAGGGAGCTGGCTGAGGTCATTGCTAGACCACTCTCCATCATCTTTGCCAAGTCTTGGGAAACGGAAGAGGTGCCTGAGGACTGGAGGAAAGCAAATGTCACTCCAGTCTTCAAAAAGGGCAAGAAGGAGGACCCGGGTAACTATAGACCAGTCAGCCTCACCTCCATCCCTGGGAAAGTGATGGAACACCTTATCCTTGGTGCCATCTCAAGGCATATCAAGGATAAGAGGGTCATTAGGGGCAGTCAACATGGCTTCACCAAGGGGAAGTCGTGCTTGACCAACCTCATAGCCTTTTATGAGGATATAACGAGGTGGATGGATGA
>VYZX01000376.1:16958-45674 GCA_013401335.1 Brachypteracias leptosomus
ATCTCCCTTATGAGGAAAGGCTGAGGGAGCTGGGTCTCTTTAGCTTGCAAAAGAGGAGACTAAGGGGAGCCCTCATTAATGTTTATAAATATATAAAGGGGGAGTGTCACGAAGATGGAGCCAGGCTCTTCTCGGTGACAAACAATGATAAGACAAGGGGTAACGGGTACAAACTGGAACACAGGAGGTTCCACTTAAATATGAGAAGAAACTTCTTCTCGGTGAGGGTAACAGGACACTGGAACGGGCTGCCCAGGGAGGTTGTGGAGTCTCCTTCTCTGGAGATATTCAAAACCCGTCTGGACATGTTCCTGTGTAACCTCATCTAGGTGTTCCTGCTCCGGCAGGGGGATTGGACTAGATGATCTTTTGAGGTCCCTTCCAATCCCTGACATTCTGTGATTCTGTGATTTTATCAGCAGTAAGGAAAAGTAAAAGCAGCCAGTTCTGTAATCAAGAGCTAATCAATTTAGGCACTTGTGTCATATGGCACAAAATAAACTTTACATTAAGAGTTGAAGGCTGTAAGAAGGAACTAGGGATTACTTTCCCTCTGAAAGCTGTTCCACTTTTTGGTCTTGTGAAACTAGATTGAGTCGAGAGAGCTCTTTGCACTGTATGGTTCAAGCTGTGGGCTTGAATTCAAAGTGCTTCCTTAATATGTGGTCATGTACCACCCAGCGCTCTAACTCTTACTGTTAAACCCTTCCAGTAAGAGTCTTACTATGAGAAAAATATCTATCTCCTTGAAAAACAATTAGGCAATTACATTGCAAAGTCATGAAAAAGTACTTCCTCTAAAACCTATGAAGAAGCCAGACACCTGCATGTGCAATGTAGTCTTAAAAGCAGAATGACAGGATTACAAGGTCAATGGTTTTCCTTTTGAAAGATGTTATCTGGGCAGGATTCTGACTCCTAGAGAGTTCAGAAAAAGGAAAAAGACAAAACACAAACAAAAAACTACAACAGACAGCAAAAACCAACCAAGTGAAAAAGACCTTTAAACAAAATAACAAGAATGAGGAGATATGAGAAGTATCTTTTTCTGCAACCATGCTTAACCCATTCAGTAATGTCTAAGAGATGTGCAGAAAGTCAGTATCATCAGCTTTTCACTTAATTAGATTCAAATATGAAGGAATTAATAAAATTGTAGGGTGCCTTCACTTGCTGTCTTGAAAATGGGGTTTTCATGACTATGAAAGCAAGAAGAACATGGCTTCCACACAAATCAGATTTGACCAAGAACTTTGTAGATGTATAAACCAAGCACCTCATAAGCTGCTTGTGTATAGGACAGGAACGGAAATTCCATCTGTATATGAAGCAGAATCCCAAATCTTACCAGTCAAGTGAGTTCCTGCAATTCAAGCTAGCTGCTCTACAGGAATGTAACATGCAATGAGACAACCACTCAGTAGGCCTCTTCCGGATGTCACTGTTGGGGACAGTAAGCAGCCAGAAAAACAAAATGTTGCTGTAGCTGACAGCATTAGAAAGCCCATCAAAGCAATATTTCCACAGAAGAAAAACATTCTCCCCTTCTCAGAAAAAAAAAAAAATCAATGGAGGAGAGAATGTCATCAGAATAATAGACTTCTTGTTAGAAAGTATATGATGACAGCATTTAGTTATCCCTTTAAAAAGGAATCTAATGTTACTCTGCCACTGACTTCGGTGTACCCAGCTTAGCATGAGATTATGTTCACAAGGGTCTGAAGGAAGCCTTCTTAGTGATCTGAAATTAGCAGAGCCAAGGGGTTTTAACTCCACTCAAGTCTTGTACCTAGTGTTCATCATTAACTATGTGCCTCTGAGGGCCTGGAGACAGTCAAGCCTGAGCAATGTGTGCCTCCTCTAGCCTTAACTCAGCCAATCTCAGGACTTGCA
Source organism: Brachypteracias leptosomus (assembly GCA_013401335.1). Lineage (NCBI taxonomy): Eukaryota > Metazoa > Chordata > Aves > Coraciiformes > Brachypteraciidae > Brachypteracias > Brachypteracias leptosomus. Next base: position 18,852 of record VYZX01000376.1, read on the forward strand.
CACTGATAAAAGCTGGGCTGCCATTGGAGGCTAAACATGTAGCTGGAGGGCTTTGGACAACACAGCAATGCTGGGAATATGAAACCCATGAGACTCTTGGATCATCCAAAATTTTCTTTGATTTAGCACGAGAAGATGTCAATCAAAGATACACTTTTGATACAAACCTAGTAAGACACACCTTCTTAGTAGAGAAAATGACAATTTATTCTGCAGATTAAGAGCAAAGGACCATTTCTACTGTTCTCTACCAGAAGAAAACACAGCACACAGCAAGGACAAAGCCTGTTTAATACTTGTACATTAAAAAGACCTAATCTTGTTTGGAGTCTTCTGACACTATAACAATCAAATAAGAACAAGTTCTAGATACTAGATACATCTTCCATCTACCTCGAGTTGTGCAAAGCATTAAACACTGTCCCACATGATATCCTGGTCTCTAAGTTAGAAAGACATGGATTTGACAGGCTTGAGAGGTGGGTCCGTGCAAATCTCATGAAGTTCAACAAGGCCAAGTGCAAGGTCCTGCACCTGGGTCAGGGCAATACAAGCACAAACACAACCTGGGCGGAGTATGGACTGAGAACAGTTCTGAGGAGAAAGACTTGGGGGTGCTGGTGGATTAAAAGCTCAACATGAGCCAAAAATGCATGAGTGCAGACCAGAAAGCCAATCATACCCTGGGATGCATCAAAAGTGTGGCCAGTAGTTTCAAAGGAGGTGATTCTTCCCTTCTACTCTGCTCTCATGAGACCCCACCTGGAGTACTTCATCCAGCTCTGGAGTCCCCAACACAAGAAGGACATGGAACTGCTCAGCTGGGGCCAGAGGAGGGCCATGAAGATTATCAGGGGGCTGGAACACCTCTCCTACAAGGAAAAACTGAGAGAGTTGAGATTGTTCAGCCTGGGGAAGAGAAGGCTCCAGGGAGACCTTATTGCAGCCTTCCAGTAACTGAGGGGAGCCTACAAGAAAGCTGGGGAGGGATTTTTTACAAGGGCTTGTAGTGAAGAAGTTTTTCACTATGAGGGTGGTGAGTCACTGGAACAGGTTGCCCAGGGAAGTTGTGGATGCTCCACCACTAGATGTGTTCAAGGCCAGGTTGGATGGGGCCTTGAGCAAACCAGTTTAGTGGGAGGTGTCTCTGCCATGGCAGGGAGGTTGGACCTAAATGATCTCTAAGGACCTTTCCAACCCAAACCATTCTGTGATTTAGATAGTATCATAATTCTATGATACTAGTTATTATTCTCACATGGTTACTGAGCTATTTATTACTAAAGATAGGTATCTGACATGTTTCCCATAACTGAATCTCTCTTCTTCTATTACTACTTTGCCTGTCATTCACTGCACTGTTACATCTAACATAAGACTAGAAAACAACCTAAATAATTGTGTATATGTAAGATGTCCCACAGACTCCCCTGATGCATGACTCATTCAAAGAATGACTCTTCATGAATCAGGCAACAGTTGGCACAAATATATGTTAAGACTCAAGGTGGAAAAAACTTGCTGCACCAAGGAGAAAATCTAAGTAAGGAATGGAGGACGAAGGCAAGAGCTAGCTCAGATGTTTTTGCAGCAACAGTGGTCATCTCTAACATAGGAAGTGCTGCACAAAATGTAAATTTTCCAGCTGTGCAAAGTAAGAAGAAATACTCTGGGGACAAGTTCTACATGATTATCTGTGTTGATCTAGGCCAGGAGTGCAGATGCATGGGCAGTACCACAGCACACATTTTACACGTCCATCTGCTCTGCCACTTACATTTTCCTTATTTTCTTTCACACATTTTTATATCCTTGACTAATGTCTGATTCAGCAGGCCATTCTGTATCATTGAAAATTTTCCAATTCTTGTCAAATGAGCCCCAAATGCTAATATTATAAATAGATATATGTATATCTTTATAAATGCGTGTATATATACGCACACACACATACTCAGGCACACACAATATTCATGTACATAGTTGCATAGAAAAAGCTTCCAGCTGTAGTGATCTAATACTATTTTCCCCACCAGATGGCAGTAATTTCAACTTAACACAAAGCAGACTGGTTGCCACATGTGCAGCAAACAATGGCATTCTTTATATTTGGCTTTTTCCGTATGAGGGAAACGCTGGGTTTTTTAACATGTAGAGCTATTCCCGTTTCCTTCTACTTAATGACAAATTGAAGGATAAAGTTTACTACTAACAGCTAAGCTCAACTTTGATCAGTGTATCCTACAAAGTTTTTATTAAAAAAAATATGTATCATCCCATATTGTTATTTTTTTCAGTATCCTGTAATTTTGTCAAAGTTGAGAAATATGAGTGTTAGTTCCAGTCATTGTTTTTTTCAAGAATAAATCCCAAGCAGAAATGACTGGGCAACTTTCAATTGCATACAAAACTTAAACTTTTACAATATGTGCTAATAATTAAAATGACTAAAGGACTCCAAAGAAGGGGAAAAAATGGAAAATGTCTTGTGCATAATTGGTTGACAGAAAATATAAAAGCATGCAGACTTCTTGACTCATGTAGGGTATCACCTACAACAAAAATATTGCAGGCATCATATACTGTTACACATAGGCTAAATTGCCTTTAATGTTGGAGATAACAATCATTTATACTGGTGAGAGTAGGAAAGTTTTTGTCAGGGTAGTCCAGGCACCGTGAAAATAATGTAATCTGGTGGACAGGGACTGCTCTTCAGGATATCCAGCTTCAGGAAAGACTCATCCATAGACTCCAGCCAAAAGATTATTGTTCGCCTTTCATTTCTTTAACTTCTCCATATTTTTGAAATAAATTTTCCAGAAGAAAATGTCATATATTATAAAAAGAGGACTTCACTTCTATTCTAGTAATATTAATATTCATAATGATTAAGTGGGTTTATATTCAGCTCTATGCTGACTCCAAAGAAAATATCAAAAATGCACATTCTTATTAATAAAGCACACTCATCTTTCAATAAATTATGACCAAATACACAGTCTATTTGGACAGCTGGCTTCCACTATCCTACAAGCACAGATTTAGATCCATTTTTGTTTCATGGTTTTTAGTTTTTAGGTAGAAAGACAAAATAGAGCATTTTTTTTCCAGATATACAAAACAAATAAGTACAGCGCTGGAAAGATCACAAAAAATAAAGCAAAAAAATTGCCCCAATTTTATGGATGAACAGAAGTTTGACAGAAAAGAAGGACAGCAAAAAAGAAACTGATCTTTGACACATAAAAAAGAAAAGAAAGGAACCAAGATCTAACAAAAGATTCACAGTAAAAGGAGGAAATGTAAGCAGGAGGGAGAGAAATTATGATTGTGAAGCTTTGGTGAAGAAAGCAGAGGAAAGTGAAGGAAAGACAAACAGTGTTGCCATCAAGCCTGGCTTTAGAAGTGCCGTTGCAATGGAGCTCAATTTATTTCATAGAAAAGCTAGGTCTGTATTACCAAATTCAGCTGAAATATGCTGGTGAATTACTGCTTTTCAAGAATACAGTGATATGACTACTTTCTACTAATTCAACATTAAGCAGCCAGCCATCCTTGTCCTTCCCACTTGTGGCTAATATTCCTGAATATTTCACTTCTCATAACCAGTTCCTCTACATAAACCAAAAATGTAAGTTCAATTTACATACATGTGTACTAGATGCATGGCATCCCAAAACAATGTCATTTGAACTGAAGACAATATCTAGATATAATTCAAAAGACTTTTTCATAAACTTTCCATTATGGCTTGATATTCTTCTGAGATCACATGTTCACAGCAGCTGGAAGTAGGAACAGAAGCCATCATAAAGGTAAGTTATTCCTAACATCTGAAGGAAGAGGAAAAGTAAAGGTAATAAGGAAATTTTACTATGAACTTAGCCAAAATGGTTGTAAGTGGAGAATACAAACCTGTGTGAATAACCACACACTCAAACTCCATCCCTCAGATCAGAAAGACAAACTGAATGAGTCATTGTTGAAGTGGACAGAGTAAGCACAGGAATCCACCATTCAACATAAGGTCCTAGCATAAAGAGTTTAGCACAACAGTAGGGCCAGTAAAGTAGGACCTACAGAAAACTGTTTTTTCTTCCAGATGCAACATCTGTAATAATCCTACAGTAATGTTTTGAAATTCCTGTATATTTTAAAAAATATATGGGAAAAATAGAGGTGAAGGAAGAGCAATAGAAAAGGAATACTAAAGACTATGTGTTACAGTGAAAGTCTTAAGAGATACCAGATCTATTTTAGCTGACTTGAACAAATATGTAGCAGTGATTATAAGAAAACAAAGACCATCTATAAGTGCCATCAGAAAACAATGGCTCAAAGCTGAAGCTAGTCAAATTCAAATCAGGTAAAAGGCATAATTTTTGACAGTTTGCTTCAGGAATGAATCACTCTTACTACGAAGGTAAATAGTGGATTAAGTAAAAAATAAATCTTTCTGCTTCAAAGACAAAATACAAGGGAATAACAGCCCAAAGTATAAAATCTTATGAGTTTAAACTACATGGTCCAATGGCAAATTCTTAGTTGAAATACTATTATTCTCCATGAAAGTCATGAATTAATTAGTCACATCTCTAAGGAAAAATACTTTGAATCACATCAGCATAATCCCAAACTTCCCACAAGTGAGAGAGAGGGTTGCCATTTAACCTTCCGTAGAAACTCATGGGGAAACTTTCCTCAGAATGAAGACAACAATGGCAAAACTCTCATCAAATTTAATCATGCTCAGATTTTAGATCCCATTCTGGCGCTGCTGTTGCTGAGCGACATCCCCACCAGAGAGAGCCTCTGGGCCCTGCTGCACCATCCCTGCTGGGCTGGGGTTGTGGGTGACAGGTACCTCAGTGAGCCTGATCCTGCCTTGCTCACAGCAGGGCCCAGCCTGGACTTGATGCAGGTCCCAGTGTCTGGGGAGTGACCTGAGGGACATCTGCCTGACTTGGCTCAGTGCTGGTGGGGGGGCCATCCAAGCTGCCACCCATGGCCAGCCCTGCACCCTGGCACCCTGTGCTGTGAGGATAAGAGCCATGACTGTGCTCCTTGGAAGCCATTATAAACACAGAGGGAGTGTCTTCTAACTCCATCCAAGAAAAGCTTCCATGGGATGGAGAGCAGCAGCACTGCCTGAAGCACCATGTACCAGAGATTGGGTCACGGTGACTTGGTAGCTGAAACTTTGGGTAATGGTCTTAGGACCTACCTGTGACTTGTGAAGTGGCAAACACGGTCCTGCTGCAAACTGGAAAGGCAGCTATAGACCTGGAAGAGACGCAGCGCATCAGAACAAGGATACGAGACCCGCCCAATAAACTAGCTGAGTCTCCAAGTTTCTTCTGGTCATTTTAAAATTAACCCCTTTTCAAAGAAAGATGTAATGTTATATCCCATAATCAGAAAACATACAGACAAAATCAGAGGAATCTTTTTTCCTGAGGCTTGATGAACTTCAACAGATTAACATATTTATGGGAATTGTCATACACCAGCAGCTTAAGCAATGAAATAAGCAGGTACCCACAAGGCAGAGTGCCTGCCCCTCACTCACCAGACTCAGCCTGTCCAAACAGTGGGTAAGCCATGGGTCCCACCCTCATACCCTGCTTGTCCAAGGGCTGCAGAAGGACACCAGCAGGGAGCAGGCCATAAAGAAAGTAAATTATGTTACTCCTCTGCCATCATCTTTCCTGCAGCACCCACCACCTTTCCTCACATTACAAACCGACAACACTCTCTTGCTGGCTTCACATTCAATTGTGTAATGAACTACGTATGCAAATTAAGTCATGATTTTGTTACTTTTATAAACTGGCAACCAATTCCATTTTTTAAGACTGAATTTTAGCACCTGAAAATTCCTTTTTCCCTTTGTAGATTTTTAGAAAATGTATAGCTTGAATTTATGCACAAAACCTGTAATTTTTTCCATTTGTACTAACATTTTCACAGCAAACACAAAGTTGTGTTAATAGAACTTATTAGGAAAAGTATTAACCAAGAATCACATTCCTGGTACAATAAATATAAACCCAAGAGAAAACACACGTAGCAGAAGCACCAGTCTGGCAAAAGATGCTTAGTTTATGCAGCAAGAAATCCTCCAAGCTGTTTGTTATCAACAGATCGCATATAGTGCCTTCCTTCAGTTAACATGGCATTTTTCAAGAAGTGGTGGGATAAGTTAGTAAACTTTTGTTACTTTCAGCAAATGCATAGGATTTTTAAACGAGGAACCTCATAGTTTCTCAGAGCTCAATTAGTATTAATTACAAATTTAAAGAAGCACCACAACATATCCACATTGATAGTATAGGCATATCTACAGCATAATTACTGTCACTTCAATAAAAGCAGTCATGCATACACATCCCCTTCTAGGATCAAAGTGGTGGCATATAGAGTTCAGACTCCTGCTATCAGAGGTAACCGTGTTTCACATTCTCTTTCATAATTGTATCATTTTCCACCTTGCAAACATTTAGATGTGTGTGGAAAAACAAAACCTGACCACGTTACTGGGAGGCTTCACACTACTGCTTTGATGGCTAGAAATTTAACATTGATTTTCTGCCAGTTATTTCTGTCCCAGCTCTGTTCTTCAGATTAAATGATTGTTCTCCTTCACTTGCAACTCTCCTCTCCCCACAGCACATCTTTTCTCTTGGCCTCTATTTTATTGAAGAGAAATAAAGCTTTTTGTATCCTCGCAAAAATATCTCCCTTCCCACTAATCATTTTACCAGCCTTTCTCTATTTGTTACAACTAAGTTCATGCTTCCTACACCCGGGTGCTCTGAATGCTAGGCAGTATTTCTGAAGAGGTTGTTGCAGTGCCTTACACCGAGGCATTAATAATTTTATTTTACCACCTGAAAGGTCTAACTTAATACATTTTTTAATGGTTTATGGACATATCACATTGGAGTCTCAGTCATTTTGGATTAAATTCATTTTACCTAGTTTTAAGCAGCACCTCTGAACTAGTCACCACAGGTCCTTTTCATAATTAGAGATACACTTTACAGCATGATTCATCTGATCTATTTTTAGAGATTCTGACTGGATGAAATATGTTGTGCCCTAGAAATACTCTTCACTGACCACGTCTAAACAAATACCTCAGTTGGAGAGATCTATACTGGACCAACTGAACAGTTCATTTTATGGTTTGTTAATATAATCAGGTCCTTGATTTCCTTTTTAAAAATCACAACATATCAGATAATAGCAAAAGATATCATGACCACAGATGTAACTTTATGTTTTCAGACTTCTACCCTCTTTCTATTCCTCACAGTCTCTGAGTTGGGAAGTTTTCTATAGATTATTCCAAACTGACAGTAATTTTGAACTGCATATTGAAAATGGCTCTTCCAGTACACTTCAAAACCCACAGTAACTAGAGGTAGCACAATTTCCTCTCAAAAATCAAGTGCTTGTGAAATATTCTAGACTAGAGCACAAGAAAGAGCAACAGTTATTTTAGGGAATCAGGTTGTCTCAACATTCAGAAGTGAAAACATGATGCTGAATTTTGGTCAAGCATAAGTAGAAGAATGTAGACTTGGGGAAGTAGGTAGGGTGCTTTTTGGAAATCCATCTCTATCAAAGCTCCATAACTACATTCTCTAAGCAAGAAGTTTGAAACATTTGAATAGTAAAAGATAAACATTAAAATCAATCAAACAAGCAAAAATACATATTTCTATCATCTTCTCCAATTGAACAACTACAGAATTTTGCTTCACGAAGAACAAATGAAAATCAGAAGGAAGTCAATATTCTCCCTCACCTCCGTAAACAAATCAATGTAGCTACCATACTGTGCGGTATCATGGTGGATTGATATTTCAAAACTGAGTACTGCTGAATTTTAAGAATTTACCTTAAATCCTCCAAACATGAACTATAACAGTGGAAAAAATGTTACCACTATACCAGTGTTTCTCTGCTTTGTGAGGGAAGTGATAGTACAGATAAATAGGTTTATCCCAGAGGTTTTGTAGCAAGTAACAGCCTGGACTGAGTGTATCAAGAGTTTTGGTCAATACATACTCATGAAGGTTTTCTTCACATCTCACCAATCCTGTTTACCTAGAAGCATTTGAATAATTTCTCAGGTGACACAAAGTCATGATGGACAAAATTCCTTATGACAGGAAAATTGGGGAAAGTTGTCATCCAAATCACTGTCAATCCCAAGTTAAATACTTATTATAGAATATGTAGAAGATTACTCAACACACAAACATGAACAATTAAAAAATGAGTTATTTACTAAAGCAGAAGTCATTATGAATACTCTTCATCCTACCTGGTGCTCAGAAATCAAAACTTGGGATAACTCTTAGAAATACAGACACCTAACAACTTCATTCCCTGAACCACAATACCAAAAGGATTACATTTCAGATAATTCAGGCTCAAGGACAAATTCATGGAGAGGAGGTCCATAAACAGATACTGAAGGGTACAGGTAGGGGTGTCCCCTCTAACATCACAAATACCAAAACAATGGACGCCAAGGGAGTACCAGGGAAATGGACCTCAGAAAACAGAGAAGACTATGTGCTTTCCCTAAACCGCATGCCCTATTGCCACCATCATAGAAAAAGGACCAGGACACATGGACTGTTAGTCTGGCCCACAAGAGCATTTCTTGACTTATCTTGTTCCATGAATAAAAAACTCTTTAAGAAAACTCAAAAAAAATTGTGGGAAAATATATTTGTTTAAAATTGTTAAACAGTGTAGCCTAAAAGTGAGATCACCTAGTCAGAACTAATGAGTGAAGAAATACCATTAGGTATTAGGTTCTCACACAAGACGCATTCAGATCCAAAATCCTAGTCACGGCAGGATCAAAGGCATGTCATTTCACAGAAATAGAAAAGATTTTTTTCAGGATGTAATTTCAGATATTTTTTAATGTCAAAGTATCAGCCGTCATGCCCCTCATAAACCAAAAATCATCAGATTTTCCATTCTCTATGAAAATTCTATTTTCTTAGGCCAGAGCTCTCACAAATATGTCCTTGACAGTGGCATTTGTTAAGCATATATGCTGACCTTTTCAAAGTTTCCCTTTTTTGAAATGACTGTTCTCGTTTTGCATTCTGCTACATATTCTTTCACATACTGCTAAGTGCAAACTTCACATGCTTGCCCTAGTTTGCAAGGTTCTTTACTCATGAGCTTACAAGTATTACAACATTTCTTTAGGATTCTTGCTTGTTGGTAATGTAAAACTTTCAAAGCTCTTCAACAGATATTAACACAGGGGAAATTTCCACCTTTGTTTCTGAAACAGGATGTAATAATTCTACCAGAGGCACATCTCTATATAAAATAGCCAATATTTATCCTGAGAACTCCCTCTATCAGGACTATCCCTTTGGAATAAATCAAACAAGGGAAAAAATGTAGTCACTCCCCAGACAACACCATATTTTAAAACCAAGACCAACAGTCTTAGACAGACCATGGTCCCTTATAAGTCCTGTTTAATTTTCCATAACGTCATTACGTACCATGTTTTGCATAAGAAGGATCTCTGTGACGCTCTTCTGAAATTATTAGAAAGGCAAAAGCAATAAATTTCTAGAAAAACTTGTTTTCTATATTAGGATGATACTGCTTCTTGCAGTTGAGAAAGTCCATCATATCTTCGGCTACATGAAAAGAGGTGTGGCCAGAAGACTGATGGAGGTGACTCTTCCCTTCTCCTCCACTCTCATGGGACCCCACCTGGAGTACTGCATCCAGCTCTGGGGCCCTCAGCATAAGAAAGACATGAATCTGATGGAGCGGGTCCAGAGGAGGGCCACAAACATGATGAGAGAGCTGGAACACCTCTCCTATGACAAAAAAATGGAAGAGTTGGGGTTGTTCAACCTGGAGAAGAAAAGGCTGCAGGGAGACCTTACTGTTGCTTTTCAATACTTGAAGGAATTTGTAAGAAAGATGGAGAGAGACTTTTTACAGGGGCCTGCTGTGACAGGACAAGGGATAATGTTTTAAAACTGAAAGGTGGTAGATTTAGATATCGGATATTAGGAAGAAATTTTTACAATGAGGGCAGTGAGGCACTGGAAGAGGTTACCCAGAGAAGCTGTGGATGCCTCCTCCCTGGAAATGTTCAAGATCAGATTGGATGGTATTTTGAACGATCTGATCTATGGAAAGATGTCCCTGCCCATGGCATGGAGGCTGGACTAGATTAACTTTAAAGGTCCCTTCCAATCCAAACTATTCTATGATTCTACAATTCTGTGACTATTTGGCATGACTGGCTCTTTGCAGGAAATATTTTTGTCATGGAATAATATCACAAAGATAGTGATCTTAAATTATTCAGGGTCTACACAAGAACAAAGCTGTTATTAGTGGTGTTCTGCATGCCTATATTAAAAAGCTATATGGAATACCAGGTTATTTCAGATTATTATTTCAGTAATGCTAAAGCATCCTTTTCTATAAACAGAATATAAGCATTAAAGGGACTTCTGCTTATCAATATCAGAGGCTCAGAAAATGACAGTACTAAAATGAACTTCATATATTTCAGATGCTCCTGGAACCAGGCTAGCTTCCATTTCAAGGACAAAACATCACTGAACTATGCCACTGAGTGAGAAAACTCTGGTCATTTGACTCAGGGTTCATCCTGCATCTGTTATTCGTATTCAAAGCATTTGCAAGGAGACTAGAATAAGGAGCAAGGACTTAAGTAGACTTTCTAAGCCTTTTTGTGGTGATAATTATAGACCAAGAAGAATATTCAAGAGCCAGAGAGATGTAATTCGTTTTGTATCTTAATTTGAAGCTGATGCTTCATTTCCAAGTTTATAATAAAGCAAATCCACATACAGTACCTAAAGCAAATAACTCTAACTAGCTTAGTGCATCTATTAGGTACCTTGGTTTTGAGGGGAAAAGTATGTTTTCACATACTGCCAAAATGGAAATAACACACTTTTAAGCTTTGATGATTCTTTAATAAATGGGCTTCTCCAAGTCCTTCCTCTTAGCAAGTCCACAGTCAGGCTTTAATATTCTCTGTCATTAAGGAAAAGGAGAAAGGGATGATCCTAGAGAAGCAAACCAAAGGACTTCTGGTGGGAATTTAAGTAATTTAAAAAGGTATCCTTTCATTCAAATTTCTGATAATTCCTCTCGTACCACCAGACTAAAACCTGGCTGCCTTTACTTTACCCGATAAATTATTAGGATGTGCAACATGACAAACTCCTGTCCTTGAAATGATGACTTATGTCATTGTAGCATATCATAATAAAGTCTCAGAGAACAATATGCTTAAGACAGTTCCAAACTGCAGAACCCTTATCTTCACTGAGCAAGAGGATCATGGCCTCTTCAGGGTATTTGTTTTGGTTCAGTATACTATGACAGAGCTGACACTTCTTTTCAAAGAGACTTACCTGGATGACTCTTATTTTAGAGACATTTAGTGAAATAATTAATTCTTATAAAACCTTTTTATTAATTGCTGAAGATTTTGTAGGCTAGATGCTCCACAATGGTTCAGCTATCTTAACAGATTTCCATAATTTCTTCAAGGAAGAAAAAATGGAGAGAAGAAAGACTAGATAAACCATGCTGGTAGGATTGGCACCTCCCTTAATTCAAGTGAGCAATTCAGTCTAAAATCCCTCTAAAATAAACTGATGGCACAGCAAACCTTGTCTACAGCATACTGTGTTAAATCTTTGTACACCTCTTTCATGAAACAAAGGAATTAGTTGTGAAGACAACAAAGGCATGAACTGTGTTTGTTATGAAGGAAATTGCATCTGATAATTCTTGCTATACAAACCACAAAACTTCACAACATCCAGGAAGCATCTCCAGTACAAAAAAGTCCTCCTCCTCCCTGTTCTCAGAACCAGTGGTGCACTCCCTTTGTTCAGAGAAGCTAAATTGGCTTCTATATCACAATGGAGGTTAGAAGATAGTGTGGCTTCCTGAGGCCCTTAAAGCCACGGCATTCAAGAAGGAGAATTAGATGTTTAGATGATTTGCTCCTTCATCTAAATGAATGGCTCAAAGGGAAAAAGTAAACAGACTTATCAGTCTAGTAGTCATCACTGGCTTTAACAGAGTAAAATGCCTCAAACTTGGCAGTCTGAACTTTAGCTTCAACGAACTAGGTGCAAATCTAACACATTGTTCAAACGACAACCCAGTATAACCCAATTATTTTTTTGGAACTTCAGTGCCAACAACAGAAGAGGACCAGGAGCGTTTGCACTTTAGGACAACACATCAGTGCATGGTAAAATCCACCCTATAACAACAACAGAAATAAAATTTAATGATTTCATAAACATATTTTCATTGTTAACAGAGATGCACGTTTTCCCTTCAACAACATGTCTTACACATCTTTCATTGCAATGCTCTATCCTCAACTCCTTACAGTAGAATTCTAATTATTTCAAGAAATGATCATGAATATAATTAAGATCAGATCCTCCCCTTGGTACACTGTGCAGACTGCTGTGAATCTAGAGATGACTTTCTTATCAATTACATTAAAATGAACAAGAGGGAAGGCTTTTATTTTTAAAATCTTCCTTCCAGGAGCAAATCTCTCTCTCACCCCCCATCTCCCCCTCCCCCCTTTTTTTTTAAAATTTTTTATTAAAATTGAACATGTTATTAGCATGAAAATAAGCAATTGCTGCCACTGCTTTGCTAAATTTCAAGTAGTATTCAGATACCAAATAAAACAGCACTGTTTTTTACACTGTTTATGCCATAAATGTAAGATTAAGTACTTAATCTTTTAATTGATTGTTGACGGTAACAAACATTAAGAGAATCTCATATAGTCTAAGTAAAGCTTAAGGCACAACACTTGTGTATGAATTTTTAAACTGCCATCACTATATGAACATGTTTTTCATCATTAACTTGCATCTATAGTTAGCAGGAACACCAAAATGTCTTATTATGTGTAACAGCCTACATAAAAGACCAGCAAATAGATTTTTCTCTTAAGCTAATGGGACAAGTTAATGGACCTTCTGGAGAAAAGGTACAGTTTGCAATCATGTTCAAAACTATCTGAAAACTGAATTAATATGCAGGATATAAATTATCCAGAATGAATTCAATGAATCCAGATCATAACCATTTTAAGATAATGGGCTTCCTATTTTGCTATTAATATTTTATTGCTTATATTGCATGTTTACATTGTTGTATGCATTTTTTGTTCTTTTCTTAGAAAATTTTATCCCATAAATGTGCAGGGTATGCCAAAGACTTTTTTCAGAAAAGTCTATCACTGTTTAGAGGCAACTTAGAGTCGGTTCACATACATACTTTCTTTTGAATATGCAGTCCCCAGTCTAAAGTTAAATCAAACTGTCCTATAGATCAACAGAACTTCAGAATACACCCCGAGAAACTACTCCCCTTGATACACTCATAAATATTAATTACATTTATAGGATAGCAATACAAATTCTACCAACTACCACAGGACCCTGCAGTTATTAAAGAGCAGTAAAAAATACTGATGGAAATGACCGGAGTAATTATTAGTGTTCCTGAAACTTCAAACTCTGTTCAATAGTTCGCCAGATATTTACTCCCCCTACCAATTCTAACAAGAATAGCTGGAATAAAATTAATCTTGTACTGATAATATGAACATAAATTCTGTAGCTTGCAATAAAACAGAACAACATATAGTAAGTACATAACTGAAGCTACTGGTCCTAAAGCAAGCATTTTAACAGTAAAATTCTAATAAAAATAGTAAGCCATCAAAATTTAAAAACTACCACAAACAGTTAAAATTTCACAGAACAGCTTTAATAAATACTATTCATAAAATAGGCACACTTGTGCCAGAGCAAATACACTATGCATTTTAATTTTTCAAGAGGAAAGGTAATATGTTGCAGCTGAAGGAATAACAAAGCAAAAAGAAACGAAGTGCAAACATAGCGATTCTTAAAGGTTAATGGCTACACCACAGGCTTATATTCACTGATCAAATTTTTACTACCCATAGTCTGCAGATATTTTTTTCCCTGAAGAAGGTAAGATTATTAGGTGCTGACTTTTGTGCACATTTTTAATTGTCTCGACTAAGAGTGCAAATCTCAAAAATTAGCATCGTAGAGCCAAAAAAGGAAGAAGAATAACTGGCAAAATACAGGAAGAAAAAAGTTATTGCAGAGAGATAGAAATTCATTATTTTCATGCTCTGTCAAACTTATAATAATATGCACTTAGAAAGAAAAGCAAAATCTTATTTTAAATGGCATTTGCTAAAGCTACGCTAACAAAAGGATTTGTGGCCCTGTCACGAAAAAACATTGACCCTTGACCTTTTTGCAGTTTAGAGAAGAACAGCCAGAATCTTGGGTATCAAACAAATGTTTGTTTTGTATAAACATTCTCCCAATTTTCTTAGTTTGCTGCAAAAGCAGAGAATAAAGAAAAACAAGAAAGAAAAGAAGCAGCAGCAAATGCCCCAAACGAAAGGCTCGATTCGGAAACAGAGCAAGCCTGCTTCTAAGCAGTCATGTGACTTTTTTTTTGCTAACAGCCATGTGCTCGCGTATCATTTTACTCTGAAATAACTCTGCGGATTTCAGCTCAACCTGCCTTTGCTTATAATGCATGACATAGCCTGCGAGGGAGCCTGAGAACCGTCCCTCTTCAAAAGCAAGGTTCCCATGCTTGGCCTGTAACCATGGAAGCAGATGCCTTTTTTGCTTACCCCTGCTTACCTCTTTGCAGCCACGAGCTGCTCCCTATTGTTAAAAGGGGTACGCCTTGATTTTTCTTCGTCGTGACTGAACTTGCCTCTTCTTCAAAGGGCATGATGCTGCAGGTCATTGGTCTAGACTGTTTGCACGGTCCAGAGAACAGCCTTGATGTAACCCTTGCTCCGTCTGTGCCACACCACCAGCCGTGCGACTGCAGACTGTAGGGGGACATCGGAGATCTGTATTTGAAAAGAAGTCCGTCCGATTTTGCCATTGTGCCTTTTCAGTCATCGATCGAATGAATATCGAACCTTCTGTCGTTGCATGTGTGAAATAGATAGCTTAGCAAGCAATTTTGTGCCCAAACCTGTGCAGTGGGCCAAACTCTCTTCCTTTATTCACAAGTATTATTGGTTTTTGTTGTATAGTCATTTCTTTGGTACTTCAATAACGGTGTCCTAATGTTAGACCAGGCTCAAAACAGAATCTCTTTGTTGTCATCTGCTTTATTTAGCACTTTATGATTTTTTTAAATTTTATTCTTTTTGTAAAGGTGCTTTCTCCTTCAGTCATTCCCAGTTGAACATCAGCCCTCTTAAAGTGCAAGGGAGGCTGATTTTGGATCGGTACGAATAGCCCTGAATTGTGAGGGATTTCAAAACAAGATACCGACTGGAGGTTTGCTATCATAAGGCTTTAAAAATAACACAGGGAGAAAAAAGTGACCTTGGAAAGCTTCCAAAGTAAATTCAAAAAGTAAAAAATCCAGCAAATACGGCAAACACTGTTGTTGTTGTTAAATAAAGTAGGTAGTGGTAAGGAATGACAGACATTATAATAGATAAAATAACCTGACAGTGGTGGCTAAAAACCTCAAAGAATGCTATCTCCTTTTTTCCCTTTACTATACAAAGACAAATAATATGGAAATTTAAAATCTGATAACATAGGAGCTCTAAAATACTTTTTACTCTTTTGTACTATTGCACAAAATCTTCCATATTCATTGGTCAACTTACTTTTTAAGATGTAATGTATTAAAGAAAAAAAAAAAAGATAAATGTGCAAACCATAGCAAGAAATTACGAAAATTATTTGAAGCCACTAAAAAAATGCAGCTAAAGTGTTCAGTTGAAGAGTTCAACAGAACTCTAGGAATTTCTAGGGGGGAATGAAGAAAAAGATGCTCTAACACCTTCAAATAAAAAAGACAGAATTGTAGTTAACGTGGAAAAGCGATACATTGTTGAAATCAGTCAGTAATCAAGTTTTTACTCCTCTTTTAACTCTCTGACCACAGCCTGTCAAAAAACAATAACCTAGTGACAGGCATCAGCACCTACTCATTGTAAAATATGCCTGCCTCTACTCTGTTCTAATAAAATTCAGATTGCATCAAAAAGCGCTTATATATATTCTTCAGGGTGTTGCTTACCCAGCGTTGTCTGTATATGACATCAGTATATATATTTTTGAGATACCACTATCTCATACTTCAAGGCATACCTATTTTCTCTAATTGCCGCAGGCAAAGGGGAGGTGCACTAAAGAATAAAGAAGGTTATTGTGACAGATGAAACATAATTCACAATGAGTACTCTTTTCATCCAGCCTTAAGTAGCAGAGGATTACTCCAAGCTGAATTTTAGGGGAGTATGTATGATCTGATTTAATAATACGAGGACAGGCCACAAGCTGAAAGGCAATGTAAACCAATTATGCTTTTGCTGATTGTTTGGGGGATTTTTTTGTTGGGGTTCCCCCCCCCCCCCCCTTTTTTTTCTGGAAGTAGAAGAAATGTTAACGTGAAGAGGGTCTGAAGAAACATGGGGTAATGTAAGAAATGCCGAGAAATAAAAGTTGGGATTTTCTGGAATGGATATTGATAAATGCTTATTCTATATTTCTGCTTCATGACACTTTAATGAAATAAGATCATGCTATTTCTTCAGTAAACATGGGCTGTGAAAGTAGGTAAACTAATTTTGATACACTTACTGAACTTGTATTGCTTCAGAGAAATTCATACTTGAGTCTAAAAATGGTGTATGTTATCAAGTTTAGATGTAGATAACTATGACAGTAAAATAACTTTCTGCTAAACGTGTACATTGCTGTTTTGAGTCACTGTTTTAATATTTAAATAGTAACTAACTAAGCTTGCATTTGTATTTTATATGTTTCCATATAGTGTGCTTTAGAAAAGACATGCTTAAGCACAAGTTACAGTATTGCATTCTGAAAGGATTTATTTTTTCATTGTTTCAGTTTTCACTTTATTCTTTTATGATCTAAAATTGCATTCAGAATGTCTGGACATGTGTAGCTAGTTAAACTGCAAAAACTGCTAAAGTACTTGGCAAAAGCAGTAAACAGTATCTCATTTTGTCTATAGAACTGTTAATTTAGATTAATTACTTTCTTAAGCAATAGGTAACTTTAAAAAAATCCATTTTAATACAAGTCTTAATAAAGTAATCATTGATCTTATCAAAGAATGTTTCTATACATTTTGTATAATTTTGTATGCAAAATAAAACCACTTTTAGATACAGATTAAAAATGTGTTTTTCAGCTGTTCATCTTGTTTGAAAATCACAGACAAAAAACCCAAAGAAACATGAGTTAAATATTTGGGGTTTTTTTTCATATAATTTGTACTTTTTAATTACACAAAAAGTGCTTAGCAGTCAGAGGTAATAAAACAGTGCTGTTAATTGAAAATAAATTATTACTAGGGCTTAGTTCATACAGTTTCAGATTTGGACTGAAATATAAAATAAAGATCAATTGGAACAGACTTTCTGTTATTCAAGTGCTGCTATATTTCAGACCAACTAATATAATTCAACAACTTAACACCAAATTTTACATAAATAAATGGCAAGGAAATGGCATTAAAATATTCATGTGAAATGATTATTAATTTTATTTTCTATACCCAAAAAAGAACACTGAAATTTTGTCTTTCTATAGGCTGTGTCACTGAACTGTTCTCTTATGTATGATTTCATGCTATTCTTAAAAGCAAGCATAAATCCAATAGAAGCATTTCATAAACACCATGAGCAATTAGATTTCAGTGCATAAGCAGTATGCATTAAGCGCACCTCGACATTATACTGTTAAAGAAAGAATGAACAGTCAGAAAACGTATCAAAATACAATAAGAAAACTGCTAGATTGAAAGCATACATTTTAATATTTTAGTTTGTAAAAGGAGTGGCAGCCAAAAGACCGTTCTAACCACCTGACAAATAGCAACAAACAACAGCTCATGAGTCAAAATATTTATTAGGGTGGCATGTCAATGTACAGGCTAGCATATGTGCTAAGGAGAAATTATTCTATTATCTTCAGCTGAGTGAAGTAGTAACAATGAACATAAAGATTTATAAATATATATAGAACTGAGAATGTTTCTTTCAAATCATACAACCATTTAATTTTCATTGATCATTTTAAAATATATCAAAAAGTGTAGAATACAAGTTACTTTAATTCCTGTGACAATTTTTATCCAAATGTTAGTGTTGCCATGTCACACTGCACTTGCCGTGTATTGTAAAGTTTCTTAACAAGAAATATATACTTAAGCATTTGTTTAAGGAGTCAAGTGGCATTTTAGCTACACTGAATGACATTAATTTAAGCAATATATCTTCTACTAATAAACTTTCAAACCATGTATATTTTAGGAGTATTCATATTGGTAGACTGGTTTTGTTCTCTTTTAAATCAGTTTGAGGAAGAATTTATTATTGACATTACGGTACACAAAACTTTCAGCAAAACTGCAGATGAAGTTTGTCTTTGGAAAAGCAGGGAAAAGAGAGCACCTCAGATCATGCCTGCATGCAACAGAAAAAGTGCACATCTCAAGATGAACAAACCATATTTTAATACTGAATCAAATTATAAGTACACATATCTTTTACAAATCTAAACATACTAGTATTACATATTATTTTAATCTTTTTCTGTAAAACATACATCAGGCTGACTGCACACATATATCAAGTTCACAACATCATTTTTAATAGCCAGTGTTGAGGTTTATCCAAAAAAGAAAGAGGAAAAAAGGGCTCTTGCACCTCCCCTTCAAACAGCTTTGATTTTAAGCAAATTTTAGTGTGCAGGTATAGTTATCTCATCCCAGGCCCTATAAAGCTTTAAAAACCTGTGAATGAAGTTAGGATTTGTAATATTTTGAGAGCTACAAAGAATACAGCGGCTCAGGAGACAACACTGGGAATGTAAGAAACCACAGACTTTGATTCTATACGACAAGCTGGATAGGAGTCAAAGCTGCCACATGTGGTGTGAAAAAATGCCACCCCGGTGTGAACAAAGGGTTTAAAATGGAGTCAAGAAGCGTGCAAGCTCAATGTCTAAGCTTTTCCTGTGAATTGTACTGCCACAACCTTCAGGATATCAAGTGGGCTGCGAAGAATAGAGTGCCTTCGGAAGCGACAATGGAGTAGCGGTGGCTGTCGGTGTGTTCAGGCTCCTATTGTTTTGGGCTTCTTGTTTGTGCCTCGTTACAATGCATTGCTTTACTCCAGCGAGAAATAAAACTCTAAGCACCAAAAATAAAGTTACAAAATTCACCGAGAAACTGATGAATGCAATAATTCTGATCTTGCTTCTTGTAGTCCTAGTTTACAGCTCAATGAGAGAATTGCCCAGCTAGATGTTCATTTTACTGAGGCCCGAACCACAACCTCTCACATACTAAACACAGAGTAATGAATGTTGCTCGTAAATATTTCTTTCTACAGCCTTTTACTGAGATAATAGTTGCAATAATATAAACATTTGTTGGGGTTTGTTCCAACAGAAAGAATGTTGCACCTTATTTCAATTGGCAGCTTTTCTCCTTCTATTACAACATAAAGATATTAATCTGCATATTCAGTTCAGGAAATACTATCTTTTAGAAATAAGCTATGAAAGTGTGCAGCTGCAACCCCAAAATGTAGGGGTCATACACTCACAAAGACGTTATGCTAATAACGTTTAACAGCAAAGGTACT
Organism: Brachypteracias leptosomus; assembly: GCA_013401335.1. Classification (NCBI taxonomy): domain Eukaryota; kingdom Metazoa; phylum Chordata; class Aves; order Coraciiformes; family Brachypteraciidae; genus Brachypteracias; species Brachypteracias leptosomus. The sequence goes on from VYZX01000376.1 coordinate 38,662, forward strand.
GAAAATTGTAAATATTCTACCTAGATAAAGGAAAATGCTATGTAGTCAAGGCACACGGAATAATAAGAAAGAAAATAGTTAAATGTATTTTCCCAAAAAGATGCAAGTCGTAAAAAGTACAAGTTCCTCAAAAAAAAAAAAAGCAATATAATTATTAGAATTCCTAAACAAAATCAATTAAAATCCAAGGAAGCAGGCCGACAAAACCCAATAAAGAGTAAATTTTCTAAGAATTAAAGAAACCTTCCAATTTCCTATATTACATTTACATTTTTTTATTAAGGATTAGGTCAAAAGCCACTGATTTTTAGTTTATGAATGCAGGTCAAGACAAGAACATTTTTCTATTTACTCTGTGTAACTCTGTATAGAAATCAATCTGTTACTTTCATTACAACCACACAATCAATTCCATTTAAAGCACAATGCAACAGCCAAGTCCAAGGACAATATGGATCGCTGAAAATCCTTCATACTATCTACAGAATTTATTCAGTACGACTGAGATGATTTTTCTTCTCATTAGAATGCAACCAGCTTTCACAAACAAACTTATCCCAGCCTCACCCGTTTTTAGTTCAAAGCACAAAACAAACAAAAAAACCCCCTGAATGCCAATTTACTCATACTAGCATCAATGCATAAGTATTGCCCTTCAGTAAATAAAACAAATCACCTATTAAAGAACAATTTTATGGAGGAAAGTATGTAAATCACACTGATCCATTATTATTTCTGCAGTTGTAGTAAGACAAAACTACATGGTAGATAAACCATATCATACATACATGCAGACACATGTGATGAATGTAGATAATGTATTTAAGTGGTCTGTCTTAAAAGGCTATATTTTACCAATGTACAAATATTTGTAAATATGCCTCTCATTTTTCTGTTCCTCATAATGAGGTTCCTAAGGAGCACAAAGCTAAGGTAGTTAAAAACTGCAAAATATTATCAATATCTCTCCTTGCACACTCAAAAACTTTGGTATAATCACTTGGATAGGTGTAATTTAGCCATTTTAATAAATGTTTTAAATGTTCATAATTACATTTACAGTCCTAGTTTAACATATTAAAATCTAGGCATAATATCAGATTTTAAAAGTGTAAAACTCTAAACTGTACTTTTATTTATGGTACATTTATGCAGGTACATCTTGCTGGTTTGGTTGTGCTCCCAAGCTATTTTCCCAACTGCTTTTCTCTTGCATCTCAGGATTTGTAGGGTTTTTTTAATACTATTTTTTCTCCTTGTACCTGCCTGAATTATAAGCCTGTCAAATGAATATTGCTATAATTGAACAGAACAGACTGAAAAATGTTCTGTTCAGAGATTTGTGCAGAATAAAGCTACCTGTGATTTCCAAGTAAAAACCTTATCTTGAATATTTTTAGCATTTGTTCCTTATTTGTTCTTTTATTGATCACTCTGTTCAACTACGTCTCCCTCCCCACCAACATATCAGAGAAAATCAAAAATGAATCTTGGAATATTGCTCCAGAACGTGCCGTCAGATGTCTGCTAACAGTGCTGAGGCTGTGTTTCAATGTCCCTCATTTGATGATTTGAGATGGCACTGATATAATATGATATCTCTGGATGTTTCTTAGGGTACCATCTCCTTTTTAATCCAGTGTGTGTTTTTAAGTCACTCTTAAATTGTTGTTTCTGCCAAGTGGTCAACCAATTAGCAGCATCCTCTCTTGGGTAACAAGACGGCATGCACACACACACGTATATCCATGTATATGAACGAATGTGAATGTATGTATTCTGACTTGTTATTTCAGCTGAGTCCCCAACTGAGGCTCTCATGCAGCAGTTAAATTTACCTCTGTCAAACCTCACTGTACACATTCCAGTCATAAAGAAGACTGGATAATGCCGAATTTCTTACTTACATATAACAGCACGTAAATAGACAAAGGGTTCACAGCACTGTGAGGAGTGAAACTGTCCTGACAGACATGCATTTATCCCCACTGCAAACCTTAAGTTAGCATACATAAACATATTTTTCCTCTTGTTCAGCTGTGTTTACTTGCCACTGCTTCCCTCCCCTGGCTTTCACCAGCTCATTTTTCCCCACCTCCTGAACCTGTTTATTTTCTTTCTCCTGCCTGTCTGCGAGCAGCAGCGCTGAAGAATCCCCCAAAGCTGCAGTCCCACAAATCTCCATCCCAGGGGCACCCTGAGTGTGTGAAAGTGGCACAGGAATTAATAGGTTAGTTCCATGCAGGCAGGAGTAGGCATGACTCAGGCCTCAAGAAGATGAAGCTCGACTATCTGGAAGGATTGCATTAAACGTAAGATGCAATATCTGCAAGTGAGATAGCAGGGATACTGTTGAGAGAGAAAAATTCACTTTCCCAGAATGCTCTCCATCTAGTCAGACCTTAAACAGCTGAAACACGGGTGCCGCAGAGGTTAAGCCTGCCAGCTGAGAGCAGGACACGAGCTACTCAGCAGCCTTGCCTCACCTCTCCCTCTAAGTACCACACTAGCCTGGGGAGCCACAACACCAATTTTACCAGCAATCTTCCCCCAGGGGCTATTTTAAGACTGTACCAGACCCATCTGCAAAGTTGGCCCCAGAGAGCCAGCTCAGATCTGTTTGAAATGCTACGTAATCCAGTTCAGAGCCCGCAAATAAGCAATATAAGGGATCCACATGGGCTCCTCACCCATACATGAATTTCGGTGGCAGCGCAGAATCCACATGTGATGTGTGATGCTAGTAGAGTTAAACAATTAATTGGGAAAGACTAAAGTCCACTTTTTAGAGGAAAGTTACCTTCCCTTGCAGTAGGAAAACATAATATCTTTAATATTAACAGAAAACAAGTTCAAATTTTCCTGACACAACTGTGTAAATTATCAAGCCAGGTTTTCCACTGGCTAAAATGCACACTGGACCAGGGCAGTAATCACCTCTAAAATTAGCTCCTCCCTCACACAAAATGACATTTTTTATGCTATCTCCTACAGCCTACTGGATCTGCATGACCCTCACAGGACAAAGTGACAAAAGGCAAATGGACAATAGGCAGAGTAACACATAAAGAAAATACAGGCCAACAGACCGTCTCCAGTATAGAAATGTACCATCAAACAGCTGCTTTAAAGCTGTTGTCCATGGCTGAAGCTCTATCAGTGTGATACGAACAAACAACAGGGCCTCTGATCCCCCAAAAGCTTGGGTGTTACTTCATTACCCTTTGCCTGTGCCCTGAAGAACATACTTGGAAAAATTAGTGAGGAAAAGTACCAGGACTGGAAAACATCACCACCTTCTTCTGCTAGAGTCCTTGCTGGGCATTTACCACCACATGGGGTAGTAAAGGCAATTCAGTATTCCCTGTGTCCAAGTGCTGGAGGTCATTGCTGGTACGAGGGCCAAAATTATTCTGATTTCTTGCCACAAAATGTTAAACTCACATTTCTTGACAGTTCAACAGGAATAGCATTGGTGCAAGCACACACTCCACCCTTTAATCATCCTGTGATGCTCAGGAACGAGAGACCAAGTGTAACATGAGAATATTCTCTGCTTGGAGAGAACTTTTCACTGCCTTCCTCAATTTGCAAATCTCCTTCTGTGGGTTTATTTTAGTGCCTTGATTCTATTTGAACATAGCTTATTATGATTTAATTTCCTTCTTTCTTTTTTTTAAACAGAGGATGGAAAAGAAAAATAAATCTCTCATGCTCTCAGCATATAACAGTTGATATAATAGACTGAAATGGCTCCTTCTAATCACTTGGGGATTTTTAAGTGCATTTTATTGACATGATAAGCCATTATGAGTCCTTCAGACTTGTTATGGTTTATCATATCAAGGCTTATGGTTTTAAGTAATATTCCTAATATGCATTCACAGCATCCACTTCAACAGCTTCTTTAATCTCAATTAAATACCATTAAAGATATGTATGGTACCTATGTATAAGTGGCACTAGAATTGTATTTATATGCACTAGTAACCAAATAATGTCAGACTGGCTCAATTGCCTCCCATCTCATCCCATACCCAGGAGTCTTATTACTCAGTACAAGTTCAGATGCAAAGGTAACATTATTCAGTGGAATTATGGGGGGACAAAAGTTTCTGGTGGTGGGGTTTTGGTAGGGTTTCTTTCATTTCTTTTCTTTATGTTAGTTGTTAAAATGAGATCCCTTCCACCAATCCCTAGAAGCTGTCTGAGCAGAACTTAAAACCTCTTGATACATCCCAGGAAAATGGAGGTTATCCCTAGTGTCTAGGACAACATTTGTTTTCAAAAGGAAATAAAACTGAATGTCAAAGGTCACCAGAGAGAGCAAAACTCTGGCTGTGCAGAGCACACAACTATGCAGCTATCGTGAATGGCCACATAATACACCTATGTCTTCCCCAGCTTGTGACACAGATTTATAGTCTGGCCTTTTATGGTTTTTTATACTTCATACTACTCTGTTTCCTCGTTTCATCTTTCCTTTTTCTTTACATTCTGGCTCCTCCACAAACAAGGGTCCTTTGCCCTTAGAAGAAGAAAGTGGGAAGCAACAAAAACAGATCATGTCCGTGCCAAAAGAGAGGCAGCCAAAATGAGTATGGCTGCCAAACTGCCTAGACCTCCTCTTAACAAAAGGCAGAGTCCTGCGCTAAGAGTAGCAACACAGAAAGCTGTTAGAAGGTTATAAACCACTTAGAACATAAGTTTTATGAATTAATTGCTCCAACTCTGAAATTAAAAAGGTGCAACTAGTTTAGGAGGCTGAAGTGTGGCAGAGGACAAAGAGGGACCCACCAAAACACAGTACAAAAGAGGAGCAGGCAGCCTGGTGAGGCAGGCACCAGAATTGGCATAAATACAGGTTTTAAAACATCCAAAGGTACAGTAGGTTGCCAGTGGCCCGTCTGGCCATCTGGTGCTCTCCCACAGAGACCAAGGGCAAAACTCTTGGGAGGGGTATAAAAACAGACCAAAACTTCAGTGTTCTTCAAATTCAAAAGAATCTGGGAGCTGTCACCTTGCACAGAGGCTGGACAGTATAAATCAACTAACACTGTAGCATCTTGCCTCTACAAGTAGAAGCACTTGGCACATTTGCATCTAATTTAAGAAAGAAAAATATATATACATAAAAAATTAAGATTGCATTTGTCATTTAACAAAAATATTCAAGTTGCAAAACTAAAGGATGTAGATCCAAATTGTACTTGTAGTTATGGTCAGAAAGACGTACAATCCTCTAATTATGCAAAAAAACTGCAAAAATGGAAATGTCTTTCACTGCTGTGAGAGGCAGTCTTACTACAAAAGTTACCATCAGTACAGAACATCATACTTCTCCTACAATGGATTTTAATTTTATGATGCACTCTCATAATCATTTCAGTAAAACCAAAGGTTATCAAATGATTTCATAATCAATTAACAGTACAGCTTAATTCCCAGACTGCTACATCCTTCAGTAGTGCTTTGCCACATAATTGACGTCTAATTTGCCATACCATACAAACGGCCTTGTTTATTCTCATTCCATTATCAGTAACTAGCTCATTATTCTAATGCACTCTGAAGTATTTTAAAAATAAATGTGAAAGCAAGTTCCATTCTATTCTACATCCATTAGTTATTCTTCCAGGTTAGAAACCATGTTCAAATTATAGACCTTTCTCTTTATATATATCAAGTAGCTCATTTGTAGCAGAATATGGTCCATATTTTAGGAAGTTTGTTGAGGTAAGACAACAAAGCACACATCACCAGGCAGAAGACTGATGCATATTAATCCTTAACAAAGTAAATAATTATAATTTTGTAACTTTCTACTTTATTTTGATGGCTCAACATTAGAGAAATAGTCCATAAGTCCCTACTAGGAAATGATCTTTTTTTTGCTGTCACAACCTTAACATCAATAAGTTTGTTCAAATACTCCAAAAGAAAGCCAGTAGTACAAGCATGCATGTGCAACTGAAGTCTTGAAAAAAAGAGCTTGTAGCAACCACAAAACTACCACAGTAGAAGAAATCTTCCACTCTGACCTCTACCACATCCAACAATTGAAAAGCATGTCTCCTTGGTAAAGAGACGTTTCTGTCTAGCTGTGAATTCATGAATGTCTAAATACTACCACCACAAAGACGTTAAAGTTCACTTCTGTATTTGATGAAAAGTCATGTAGTACAGGTCAGTGATCAATGACTTACATAAGCAGGTAAAAACTGACTAAAGAACTACAAATTTCTCCTCTGCTACCTATGGAAACAACCAAAGCCAAAATTTTAAAAAATAATTTACTGCCCACTGAAAGTCAGAAAAGATATGCCCTTGAGTCTCCTAAACAGAGCAGCTGTAGAGTAGTATCTGCTCTACAAAAGCAGGTTTTAGTCTGATCGTTATATATAAAATCATAGAATGGTTTGGGTTGGAAGGGACCTTTCCAAAGGTCATCTAGTCCAACACCCCTACAATAAGCAGGGATGTCTCTAACTAGGTCAGGTTGCTCAGAACCCCATCGAGCCTGACCTTGAATGTCTCCAGGGATGGGGCCTCCACCACCTCTCTGGGCAACCTGTTCCAGTGATCAATCACTCTCATATTAAAGAACTTTTTTCTAATATCCAACCTAAATCTACCCTTTTCTAGCTTTAAACCATTACCCCTCATCCTGTCACTACAAACCCTCATGAAAGTTCTTTCCCTGCCTTCTTATAGGCCCATTTCAGGTATTGGAAGGTCACAATAAGGTCCCCCCAGAGTCTTCTCTTCTGCAGGCTGAACAGGCCCAATTCTCAGCCTGTCTTCATAGGAGAGGTGTTCCAGCCCTCTAACCATCTTTGTAGCTCTCCTCCGGACACATTCCAACAGGTCTACATCCTTCTTGTGCTGGGGGCTCCAGAACTGGACGCAGTACTCCAGGTGAGGTCTCACCAGGGCAGAATAGAGGGGCAGAATCACCTCTCTTCATCTGCTGGCCACAGTTCTTTTGATGCATCCCAGGATGCCATTGGCCT
>VYZX01000376.1:46982-68071 GCA_013401335.1 Brachypteracias leptosomus
AAGGTCCCCCCAGAGTCTTCTCTTCTGCAGGCTGAACAGGCCCAATTCTCAGCCTGTCTTCATAGGAGAGGTGTTCCAGCCCTCTAACCATCTTTGTAGCTCTCCTCCGGACACATTCCAACAGGTCTACATCCTTCTTGTGCTGGGGGCTCCAGAACTGGACGCAGTACTCCAGGTGAGGTCTCACCAGGGCAGAATAGAGGGGCAGAATCACCTCTCTTCATCTGCTGGCCACAGTTCTTTTGATGCATCCCAGGATGCCATTGGCCTTCTGGGCTGCAACTGAGCATTGGTGGCTCATGTCCAGCTTTTCATCCACCAGCACCCCCAAGTCTTTTTCCACAGGGCTGCTCTCTAGCATGTCTTCTCCCAGCCTATATTGATACTGCTGGTTGCCACGGCCCAGGTGCAGGGCCCTGCACTTGGGCTTGTTGAGCCTCATGAGGTCCACCTAGGCCTAAAAAAATCTATCAACCATCCTGTAAGAGGTTATTCATTCCATCATTTTGCATCTAAATAGAAATAGTTCAGGATTTTCCAATTTGACAATAACGAAGGTCAACCATCAGTTAGGTATGACCAGCTAAAGTATGTAAAGAAAATAAAGCAAAGAGTAAGAAAGGCCCAAGGAGACTAAATCTTGGTACCTGTAATGATGGGAATTAATTCACTCAAGCTCTCATTTATCTGGAGATGCTCCACAGAATCTTTGTCATCCCTGTAGCTTTAGCAATGTGAATTTTACTGTCAAAGAGACTCAAGTACTTCATTAATTTGAGGGAATTAATATTTTCTCATATATGAAAAGGGACACATTTATGACTGCTTTTCTAATATTGAGTTTTACATACTAATTTTTTGCCTCTGTGTAGAACAGAACCAGATATAGATAATATGCAAATATGTAATAGTATTATGATCACAACCACAAATATTGATTATGATCCTATAACCATATTTTTGTATCCACAGGTACACCCATCCATCCACCCCTCCATCACCACCAATCCAAGATATTTGAAAGAAACCTAAAATACATAGTTCTTCATGCCCACTTAACTTACATGTTGCTTGGACTACTTTTTTCATTTCATACTTTCCTTTTCAAAGAAAGGCACAGTCCTTAGTACTTTTCTATGCTGTCCAGGTTTCCTTGTAAGTATTTAGAATACATAACACAGAGATAGAAAAAAATTAAACCAGTACAGGACCAAAATGGGATGTTTTCAGTAATGGGTGCCATCACATAGCACGTACAGGACAATCAGGTGATCAGGCCCAGTTAGTATGAGTTTATGGAAGGCAAGTCCTCCTTGACTAACCTGATGTCCTTCTATGACAAGATGAGTCACTTAATGGATGGGGGAAAGGCTGTGAATATTGTTTATCTAGACTTTAGTGCAGTCTTCAACACCATTTCCCACAGCATTCTCCTGGAGAACCTGACTGCTCATGGCTTGGACAAGGTCAATTCCCACCCAATACATTCTATGATTCTATACTCTTTGCTGGGTAAAAAAGTGGCTGGATCACTGGGCCCAAAGAGTGATAATGAATGGAGTTAAATCCAGTTGATGGCTGACCACAAGTGGTGTTCCCCAGGGCTCAGTTCTGGGGCCTGTTCTCTTTAATATCTCTATCAATGATCTGGAAGAGGAGATTGAGGGCACCCTTAGTAAATTTTGAAACACTAAGTTGGTCAGGAGTGTTGATCTGGTTGAGGGTAGGAATTCGTTATAGAAAGATCTGGACAGGCTGGATTGATGGGCCAAGGCCAGTTGTATGAAGTTCAATAAGGCCAAGTGTTGAGTACTGCACTTGAGTCACAACCACCTCATGCAATTCTACAGGCTTGGGGAATAGTGGCTGGAAAGCTGCCTGGTAGAAAAGGACTGGGGGTTGTTGATCAACAGCTGGCTGAATATGAGCCAGCAGTGTGACCAGGTGGCCAAGAAGGACAACAGCATACTGACTTGTATCAGAAAGTGTGGCCAGCAGGACGAGGGAAGTGATCAGCCACATGTACTTGGCACTGGTGAGGCCACACCTTGAACACTGTGTTCAGTTTGGGCCACTCACTATAAGAACAACATTGAGTTGCTGGAGTGTGTCCAAAGAAGAGCAACAAAACTGGTGAAGGGTCTAGAGCACACATCTTATGAGGAGTGGCTGAGGGTGCTGGGGTTGTTTAGCCTGGACAAAAGGATGCTAAGGGGAAACCTTCTCACTCTTTACAACCACAGGAATGGAGGTTGTAGAAAGGTGGGTTTCAGTCTCTACTCTCAAGAAACAAGCAATAGGACAAGAGGAAATGGCCTCAAGTTGTGCCAGGGGAGTTTTAGATTGGATGTCAGAAAAAATTTCTGCACCAAAAGGTTTGTCAAGTGTTGGAACAGGCTGCTCAGGGAAGTGGTGGAGTGACCATCCCTGGAGGTATTTAAAAGACATGTAAATGGGGCACTTGGGGATATGGTTTAGTGGGACATGGCAGTGCTGGGTTAATAGATCAACTCAATGACCTTAAGGTCTTTTCCAACCTAAGTGAGTCTATGGTTCTACAATAATATATTTGGCTACCTAGCTTAGCAGTTTGACAGAATCTTATTTTTTAAAGCAACTTAAATCTCTACTCTCAGCAATTTCAAGGGAAGTGTTCCAAATATGAGATGAATATTAAAAGCAATGGCTTTTTTTCTTTTTAATTCTAAGAAAATGATCTTGGATTCCTTCGATGTTGCTTGTAGCATAGCCAAACAGAAATGCAGAAAAAGTAAAAAGCCATTGGATTTTTTTTCCTGCCACTATGAAACTGGCAAGAATAAGTCATTGCGTTGGGGAAAATGATGTTATTCATGGAGACAAAATCTTTGAAAAATAGCCTGAATTTTAGGAAAGTAAACCAATTAAGAAGAGCATGCCAAAACACATTATAAATGACAGAAGCATCACACCAGTTTACAGGCAGGCCACCTAGCCGGCAGTGACAGAACCCAGGTCAGAGTAGCAGAAAATTAAATTAAACAGAAAAAAATATCTCTCTCATCTCCTTCTCAAGGAAGCCTCTGACTAAACATCTCATTCTTGACAACAGCTAGGAAACAGCTGTAGCTTCCTTCCAGCACTTATCCCCAACTCCTGCCCACAGACAATACTCTTTCCTTTCAGCAGGACTTGGTGAGGTTCCAGCTGCCCTTCTGTTGTCTGTACACTCTATACTCTGAAATGGTAAATATACAGGAGAATGCAGACTGGCTGCACCATTGCAGCTCTTGTGTGTCTTATGGTGGGGAAGTCATGAAGCTATTTAGAAGACAGTAGCGCTGTTGCGAAAATGAGATGCAATTCTTGTGAGTAACAGACATTATGATTAAGGTTGCCCACACTTTTACTCTAAAGCGTCTGCATTTCTATGAATCACGCAATCATAAAAGGAAAAGAAAAAATTCCTCATATTGTTGGACATCTCTCCAGAACTACATAATATTCTTCTACTCACAAAATTACCTTTTGCTCCTGAGGGACTGATGTTATACAATGTAAGAGAATGTAGCATCAGAAGGAAGATTAAGTACACCAAGCAGGGTTCAAGACAACTCAAGAACATCATGTAATGTTCTGTGAAGACTGCTGTGAATTCAGAAAAAATCAATTAAAAGTTCTCCTCTGCAAGAAAACTAGTGGAACATTCGGTCTTCCTCGAACAGGACAAAAAAGACTTCATCTCTTTGTCTCCTCCAAGAACAAACAAGATGTTTGCTAGTTGGGAAAGGTTTTTGATTTTTACTGTGCTTTTTTTTAATTTATTTTTTTATTTGTGGTCCCTCTCCAACTGATTTCAACGTACACAATCAGTAGTCAGCTGCCCACTAACCCACTTAAAAATAATGCTTAAAGGATTAATGCCTTACAAAACTGATACTCAGAAGTTCTTCTTTTCTGGGAAGCATACCAGAAATATATTAGAAGCCATCCTAAGTTGCACAAACTGTAAAGAGCTTCAAGTTTCCATATTACATGAGAAGAAATATCTGCAGTGATGCATATTCTGGGCAAGTAGTCTTGAAAGTTTTTCCTTTCAATTGAGAAAATGGACCTTGACAGGAAAATTCTTCTCCATTTTAGCAGAAACTAGACTTTATTTATCTATAAAGACAAATATCCTTATTTTTCTTATTTTCAAATTCACTTTCTACATCTGACATTTCCTTTGAAGATGCAATTCAGGTTTTTGGAATGCCGAGTGCTAGAACAGAGCCGCCAACAGAAGGTAGAACCTAAAAAAAGTCTATCCTCCTCTTTGAAAGAAAGAGATCTTTACTATAGTTTCCAAAGTAACACCACCTTTAATCAAAATAGCACCACACTGCCATGTTTGTGGACAAATGTGACATTCTGCACACCACAAGTAAGGAGGAGCCTTGCACAGAGATAAAATGCTGTTATTTTCCAGTTTAGGTGCATTAGCAGTGTGCTCCGTGTTTAGTGGGGTTCCAGCAAGTGAGGTAGGGCAAGCGGCAACAGGAACTGCTATCCTGCAAAACTGGGAGCTACCTGCCTTTGTGCAAGTACCACGGCAGGAGCAGGGAACTACCATTCTGCACGACAAAGGCACCACCACACAGACCCCCACCTCCCTTTATTTACTTGGACTACAGTGGAGAAACATGCACTGATCACTGAGAATTAGAGAGGCTATATTAAAATACAAACAAAAAGGCAATTTTGCTTTAGAAATATAAAGATACAGAACTCATAAATTGATCGCTGCTATATTTCCCAAATCATTTTCAATGTTCACAAAGCTAACATGACTTGCCCCACTACTCCTCTTTATTTCCAATTACCTAGCATTATGAGAACCAATTTTTAAAATTGCACATACAAAATCAGGTGTGAAGAGTTTTGTTCAACCAACCCAACTCAGAAATAGATGGTGCAATGGAGATGAGGTCTTGCTGTAAGTTAACACGACTGTATTCATGACTTGACTTCAAAAATCTTGATAATCACCATAACCACATCTAATAATTATTATGACTAAATTCATAACGCATCCCACTTCTATTTATTGATGCTTTTGTAGATGTTACTGTTTACCCTTCTCTAGCATATGCTGCTTCTTATATCTACCATCTGACACCTGCTGACAACCAGAATTAGTGCATGAGTTAAATGCTGAGCTTCAGGTGGAATGAAAGTCTTAATGCCATTGATTCCTCTTCAGTTGGAGCATTGTCTATGAAAGACTGCCCAGTTTCTGATTAATGGGGAAGAATACTTAATCCTGAAAAATCAAAAGACAAAAACGTGGCTAGGCTAATACTTTTAGTTTATTGGATAAAGTACAATGAAGAAAAATAGTATTTTTTCTTTCATCTTCACACAGAGATTGAATGAATGTTTGTCATACTTTGGAACCAAATGTCTCTAAAACTCAAGCAGGTTCTGACCACTTTTTTTCTCACTAAAAGAGGTCTAATTATAAAATAATGTGAAAATACATGAGACTTTGCACACTAAAGTAACAAAGGTGAATTCCACAATGGAAAAATGTGATTGTCTTAAGTTTAATATCAAGAAGCAGCAAAGCATAAAAATTTGAGAAGCCCAAAAATAATGCCAAAAGAAAAAGTCTTTTTTCATAAGCAACACTATTATTTTCTATCCTAATTTTGCTAGACAATTCCTGGGTAACTGGTAAATTCTTGTTACAGTTGCTAATAATCAAAAACATAACTAATTCAGATATTGAGAGACTTAATCTTTTCTGGTTTAAGGCAAGATGTTTAAAGCTCTGCCTTGGCGTCTGTCTTACATATGTAATCCTATTTCTCCATAAGCACTTGAAAGAGGAAAAAAGTTGTTGCTCGTGAATCAAACACTGAACTCTAAGTCTTCAGAACAGATCAGAATATGACACATTTTGATATACTTTAGGGTTCTTTTCTCCTAGGTTTGTATGCATAACGTTGGCTGTAATTTTTTAGGTCTCTTTTAACTCTGTTGCACCGTTAACAGAAGTGCAGCTGCTCTTTATTTTTATCTTTCTTTTTTCCCCGTGCTCATAATATACAGGCTGTCTGGCTCATTTTCAAGCTATTGAAATATTTCAATTCTAAATAAAGTACAATAGGCCATAACCACTTACGTGCTTATGCTTAGGAAACTCTTCCTCCCTTCTTCCTTCCCCCATCCTTCTGTGAATCTATAAAATCTAGAAACAAAACTGGACATTCAAGTGGACATCTTAAGACAGCAACTTTGTATTGTGCTGTTATAGCTCCTCCCTTCTGAGATTAAAATATTGTATAAGACAACTTGTTTTTGTGGTACTACTTCTGGCACTATGAAATGCAGACATCTACAAAAAAGTGTGAAACAAAACCATCTAACTAAACTTTTACAAACAATGTCTGCTCAGTTTCAGCTTAAGAGTAATCTGTAGGTGAGCTGGATTTACCCAAAAGTACACCTCAATGAGCTTTCATCAGGTCAGGGAAAACAAAAGTTTGTGGTGGAAAAATTATATTAAAAGCTGCCTTGGAGAGCTTATTATATAGTGCTGAATTTGGAGACTAGTTTTCTTTCTTTTTCCTAGCACTAGTTTATGTATGGCTATTGAAATCTGTTATAATTACATATGCTATTGGAAAAAAAATTCATAAGAACCCATGGTTAGCTTTTACATCACTTATAAATTTTTCACATGACAACAGCAAGGCCCCTTAATCTCCTCCACAAAGTCACATTATTTTAAAAAGTATTTTCTTCTTTTTTACCCCACAAATGTTTTTCTTCCTGCAGTGAAATCAAGACTATTTAAAAATGCAAGACAATTCTATATATTCCATTACATGAGCCCGCAAACCCAGGAAGAAGCAATGCAAGCCTTCTGTTTGGAGCGTAGAAAAAAAAATCTATGCCCACTCAGGACATTAAATGAGGAAATCACTTTAACTGCTTTATGTTAAGAAGCTAGACCAACAGCACTCACACTAAAACCATTTGCTACGTGACTGCCCATAAAATCTGTGGAAGTTTGCCTTACATGCGTATTAACATTTTTAATTTCAATACATGAGGGGCAAATGCAGAAGGGATGATTTATCAATTGGTCTAGCACTGAAAGTCTCAACAAAGAGGGGATGTTGCACAAACAATGCTGTCTTTGCTACCAACTTGTTACACTATGACATATCGTTAACAATAAAGGCAACATCACTTTGTGGGGATAATAGCACAGGAACATAAGAAGAGTTCACCCCACTGTCTTCTATTAAAAGTTATTTCCAAAGATACTGGCAACGGGGCAAGTATTTAAGCTGTTTATACTGAGTACCTCTGAGACTTCAAGAACTACATATAAGAGAGTGGGAATTACATAGTTATGATTCACCAAGGCAGCCTCCTCATTCTAGACCAGTCCACAAAGAGCAGCTCCAACAATAATTCAAAGAGTCCTGAATGTACCTAGCTGCTACTAGGTAAAAAAACCCAAATGACTGGAACTGCCTAAGGCCCTTCTTGCATCCTTATGCCTGGGAGGCCATACCTTGCTCGTATATTTCCTTTTCTGGAGTCCTCAGAAGACAAGTTACTCATCCTCCTATAACTCCTGCATAAAGGGAAAATACTTTATACTCACAGTAATATAAATATTGCTGATCGATTTAGCAGAAGCATCTGATTATAGCACAAGTAAGATCAAACTATTCTGAGAAAACTCTGTTCATCTCAGTCCCAACTTCTCTGAAATTATTAATTCCAAAAAGTCAAATTCCAGTTGACATATGATCTTCAGGCTCATGAATCCAGTACTCAGGCCCATAACTCTGTTGCAGGTTCTACAGAACAAGTAAATACTGCTAATCTGAGACACACAGCAATCACAAATGAGCACTCAGAATATTTATCTGAGTAACAGGGCTAGAAATGTGCTCTTTAGTTTCTAAATTCTTAGCCTCAACACATTTGAAATGTGACTTAAAATGTAATTACCTTAAAACTTAAAAATCTTAAAACTTAGTTATCTCTCAGAGTAATTAATGCCTCCCATGGCTGTAACTGTGGATTTAGTATTGGCAGTTGCAAGGAAAATACAGTTCTAAACATCGAAGCCCCAAGGCTCTTAGTTAAAATGTCATTCCTAGGGCTCCTGTGCTCCCCAACGCACGAAAAGGGTCTTTGGGAGCCACAGCCAAGCTGTGAAGGGTGGAGCATCATCACCAGCCACAAAGTCAGGAGTCTGGACACCCAGGAGTACCAACCCTATGTATTGCATACAGCACAGCTGCAGATCACGGAAATCCAGGTTTCCCAGAACCTCATGAAGCTAGCTGGTGGGATTCTATTTGTTTTGCTTTGTTTATTTGTTTGTTCGGGGGTTTTTTATGATAGTTGCAATACTCAATATACTTCTGTGAAATACTTCTCTTCTGGTGAATTGGCTTTTTCCCAGGTAACCTCATTTCAGCAGAGAATCCTAAGCCTGCCCTGGACATTGCCTTTTGAGCTGCAAACTCTTCCCCTGTAAGTTTCCTGGGAACAGAGGAGATCTGGACATATAGCCCTACTGCCTCTAAGTACAGAAGATGGGAAGGAAAACCAGGGGGCTTCTGTCTGACTAAGGAGCCTGTCCCAGGTCTGATGACAAAAAAAAAAAAAAAAAGAAAAGAAAAGAAAACCAAAAAACCCCCCACTTCTGGAAATCATCAACACATCCTAAGACTGTCTCTTTCACATTTTAGGCAGAACATTGTGAGTTAGATAGAAAGTAATTTACTAGTTCTCAAATTACCACAGTCTGAAGACTGGGAGAGAGGCTCAGTTGTTGTGAACTGATGTAGGTCTACTTAAGCCTATGGAGCTAATCTCTGCATTTTTGTATTACATTGACAGAACTGCCCAATGATTTTTTTTTGCCGTATTTAAAGTAAACAACGGATTGAAATGAACGACTCTTATCTTCAGATGTTTATCTGGAATTACTGCCCTACAGCATGCAGGCAAGTCTCTTAGGCTAGTAAGTCCTTTTATTTCTCAGGCCCTTTCTATCTGTGAACTAAATTCAGAAGAATCAAGTGTTTATTCATAAAACACAGACAAGATCTGGACCGAAAAAGCCATTACTACAATGAACAATGGGCCGGACATTTACAGATACTTATTAGCAAGACAACACAGAATGCTAGCTCTGCTAATATTGCTTTTCAATGTAGCTTTAGAATACAGATTTTTTTTAAAAGATAAGTTTGATCTGTAATTCAAATCACACTGTATCTTTGATTTGCTACCCCCTCCTCCACTCGCCCTCCCTTCTCTCCTCCCTCCCCCAAAAAGCTTTATATAGAGTGGCTGGAAAGCAAAGTAGGAATCTATGCAGACACTATCCATCACATTTCTGTCTTAATTGAATGACACCAGAATGAGATCGATAAAATGTAACAAGAGACAGCTTTGCATTTCCACACTCACTTATTCTCCCTCTCTATTACTGCCAGCCATCACCGTGACCAGAAAGCCTAAGTATTGAGTTTGAGCATTGCTGCCAAGCAAGCTGTTAGTGTATGAATAAACTTGTCAGGAAAACAATAAAACTTATAATACTGGCAAAGGCCAAAATGTCAAAAGGCCGCTGCAAGCAGCATTAAATATGCTGCTTTTAAAGCTGTACTATAGAAACATATGAAGAGTTTCTAAATAACATGGGCAGTGGCAATTCTTCAGATATTATTCCCCTCATTCCCCCAAGACATGTCTGTGTGCGTGTGTGTGTGACCGTCTGACATGCAGTTGTCATGACCTCTTGGCGCAAATCTGCAATTTCAACAATAAACCCAGACCAGCTGTGATTTCCCCATGTTCAAGGATTCTGAGATCTCCAATGCATTATTGATAACCTCACTGCTGTGCTAAAAGCTGAGACTGACGCACTCATAATCCCAGACTTTTCCTGAAAAGCTCCAGCTTCACACACCAATCAATCATGAGAAATAAAATGAAAAAAAGCCCATTTCAAACCAAGGCTACGCTTTGTGTATTGCATCCATTTCAGTATGCACGCTAAGTAAAAATTTAAGCTCTTTTCAAACTTGTCTTTTTTCTTTTTTTTTTAACTTTCAATTATGAAGATCTTGCACTCCTGACCATGTAAAGGTAATGCTAGATTATCAGGACGATAATTAATATGTCAACTTTGGAGCCACATTTATGTCCAAAGTCTATCTATAGCATTGCTGTTATAGATAGAGTCCCCAAGCAGAACTAGGGCTCGTTCTACTATGTATTCTGCTAACCACAAAGCAAATGAAGTGTCTAATACAAGCAGCTAACAGTGTCCAAAAAAAAAGAAAAAAAACTCCATCAAGTGAATATGGTTAACAAAAATTAATTATAAGGACCGGAAGAGGAAAGAGTTAACAATAGTAAAATTGCACAGGATATAGCTTTAGTGATGCATAATTAGAAGGCTTCTGGAATCTGAAAACACAAGTATTACCAATTTTCCAGTCTCAGTTTAGTATGCAAAGAAATGCTTAGACATTGCATCACAGGAAATGTCTCTTCATGTTTCAAGACAGACTGTCATATTTCAGCTTGAAACTCAATTAGATATTAAAACAATTGCTGTACAAGTACAAGCACTTCTGTCAGGCATTATTAAAATCCAACTGATGAGACACTTGTCCTCTTAGCTTCAGTAGATAATTCTTCATGCCTGGTTGACTACGTTGCATTGTTTCTTCATTATTATGTTCATGCTTAGTCTTAGAACAGCTTTTTTTTCTTATCTTTTTTTTTTCCTGTACCAACAATCAAATACAACTTGGCTGGAGGTATGAGGCTGAGACACTCATGACTTCTTAAATTAGAAAGATTCTTCAATTTATCACTATTTAGCAAATTTAAGCACATAACAACTTTAGTTTCTGTTGACATTGCTTTTTTATAGAAAGTATATTTGCACAGCAGACCCAAAAGGAACTAGTTTTTAATATTACACCAAAGTTACAGCAAGTACACAAAATTACATTACTCTAATGATCACCAAACAGGCAATATTATTGAAAGTATACTGGAAAAAAATCTGTTTATTCTCCTCATCTTTCAAAACAGTATCTAATCCAGAGTTATCAATAGAAAAGTTAAAATAAAAGTGTTTTTCTGGATTGATAACTGTCTCCTCATGTAAGACTCACCCAGACCAATCATAACTTGTTAAGATAAATACATTTTCCTTATTTTCTGCTTTTCAGCAGTACTTCACACACAGAATCACACACAGAATNACCTTCTATAACTAAGGTATCATTAAAACCTTTCAATCACAGAAATCAAAGATTAAATATCTTATACCTACTGTAAATAATGCCTCATTAGAATATGGCCAATGTTAAATACTAGACATCATCATCATCATATAGTTTGGCAAAAAAGCTGGCAACATTCACTGAAAGGCCGTAAACTGTGAAAGTCTTAATGCCATAGTTTCAGGGAAGTCATAATATCAAGACTTCAGGGTGCCTATGCAGTCAATGAGAAAAGGAGACTACTCTAAAAGATAGAGCCAAAAGAAGGATGCTCAGACTGTCTTTGGGAAAAGCTTCTCTGTAAACAACAGAGGAAGCATCCAGAGACTAACCACCCAGCTGAGGTATCCTGTTTGGGTGTCTGAAGTCAGCTGGTGTGAATGCCGCTCTGGAAGTGCTTGGATCCCTACAATGGGTAAGAGAGCTGACAACACAGATCTTATTCTGGCGCCCACTCTATGAAGCTAGGGAAAACATAACGTTTTCCATGTATGAATGGGACAGGGCAAGCTGGGGGCTGAGTGCAATATAGGCCTCTTCCCTTCCTCTTCCCTTGCTCGCACCAGTGGATGGGAACTACAGACAAAAGCTGAACACGTCAAGTACACACTATGTGCAATTTATGACAAGTGCAATATGTAGCACCCTAAGATAGCTCCCCAGGTTGCTAAAAGAAATAAAAGGCAATTCTAAGTGCAAGTACTTACTTCGCTTTTACTTTAAATTACATTTAGAAGATCTGGAATTTTCAAGACATTTTCAAATTCCTTCAGGTTTCCCTATGAAGACAGAACCTTCTCCTCAATGCACTCCATCCATACGGTAAATTTCTCAGTGGTTTACAAGACATTTTTTATTAATTGAGTCTGTATTTCACCACAACATATAAACAAGCATAATTCTTTTTATATAATCCCTCATTAACATAAATTTACAGAGGTCTAGTTCTTGCTTCCTACTTGAATAAGTTCCCAATTCTGCCATTCCAAGGTTGTCTTTGTCAGGGAAAGCTGATCTTACAGACCATCCCCATCTTTAAACAACTATCTCTTCCTCTGGGTTGTTTTTTATTGTGTTTAATACTGCAAAGCATCACAAATGGCTGCTTGAACGGCAGCCTGAGAAAGGCTATGTTACTTCAGGCACTGTGACGTGAGCGCTGTGGACTCAGATTCTCTAGTAAGATTGAAATAATATTTTTACAACACAGATTGACACTTATTTGTCTAGTTCTAGTGATTCTAGTTATTCTCCTTTCCTTCACTTGTGACAGGAGTTCATGCTGTTTACTGGAGTTTAATGTATGTATCTATGACAAAATCCAAACTATCTAAGTTTAGGACCAAAATTCTCTGTGTAGGCACTGCAAAGAAGCACGAACCTCCTTCCAGAGGTCAAATTCAGAGCACATTAACTAGAAAGATATTTGAATTCCAGTAATATAATCATACTCACATTCAAACAAAAATAAAGCATAGACACACACGTGCAGATGAGAAAATCAGACAGAGATAGGCATCAATTTCTTCCTCAGATGGGTTTAAAACATCAAGAGATGTTAGAAGTAACAAAAGCAGGGCTGCCTGGACAGTGGATGTCCCCTAATGTCCAGGTAAGAGGAATCTCCCCAGGTTCACAAACTACCTCACAAGGGAAATCTCCCACATACAAAGTGGCAACAAACTCTCAGTCCTACTGTGAAATTGTCAATCTCTAGTCTCCTTGCAAATGCAGAAACCAAGGTAAGTGACCTGTGCTACTGTGTGAAAAAGACTTCAGGCTTTTCTGACACACACTCACACACACACAGAGTGAATTTCAAGTGTGCATGGCAAGAAGTTATGGGCTACTGTCTTTCAGTTACATGATCACAGGCAAGACCCATAAAGTTCACTTCAACAGGCATCCAGAAGACAACTTGGCAGAAGGCCACTGCTTCAGTTGCTTCCCTGCAAGGTCACCACAGGATCGTGACATGAAGACCGTATTGCAGGGAGCAGCCAGCACAGCTGATGAGGCATAGGACCAGTTCCCACTATTCCACATTGAACCACATGAATTGGAGTCATGGCAGTGGTTTAATGCTCCTCTACCACAGCCACCACCCCACACCTGTGATAGTCCAGAGCTTTGCCATGCCTGAAACCAGGCAAGGCTGAAGCTAAGAGGTTTCGCACTTGCCATATGAGATGGTCCAGCTGTACCGCTACAAGCCTGCAGTGATATGTGAGCAAATATATTTAAACATCTATACTTACTGAAGTCTGAACACCTTTCCTCATATACACTTATAGCTATAGTTACAGTCGGAGCAAAAATCCTAAAGTAGGCAAAGGTGCAAGAAGGACAAAGAAATAAGATATGCACAATTACTACCAGCTAAGGGTTGCAGGTGGAAACACAAGCAAGTATTAACCTTCTGGTTTTTTGCTGTGGCAGTTTTCACCTACAAATACTTCACTAAAACCAGCTCAAGCTGTTTTGCAAAATATCATTCTTTGCTGGTACACTAAAGAGCTACAGCTTCTCTTAGCTGCCTTCAAAACATTGACACACAGATTTCATTCCAAACACATGGGGACCTGAGTGGAAACTGGGGATGGAACAGAGTTCAGAATTACTGGCACATTGTGACTCTGCTACAAAGTTAAAGTTTTCATAGCTGAAGCATGCTTAAAAAAAATAAAATTCCTTCAACAAAATTAAAATAATTCAACTTGCCAAGAATCTTACTTCATTATTTTTCTTTAATCCAAGAAACAGCACTTACATAACACCAGAAACTTCTAACTCCAAATGTCAAATTGCTCTCTCCTTTTTCTCAAAAGCTGCTTTTAGGGGGGAACAAATTTGAAAAAAAAAACCCACAAAAAACCAAAAAAACATGTCAAAAAGAGGTATGAATTGCTTATAAAATTTAGTAATTTAAAGATTTAAATAACATATCACCTTATAATAATTGAAATATTTATACACTTTATTTTAAAATTAATTTTGAAACATAACTCATTATAAAAGATGAAAACAAGCATTTCAAGAAATAAGAAATCATAATTTTGAAAACTTTCCAAGTACAACTAAGATTAAAGTTGGACAACAATCACAGAGGCAACACTTCAGCATGGGGGTAATCCTTTACCAATAAAATGAAAGATACAGTTCTCTCAGTTTTGTACTACAGGATCAGATAACAGAGAAAATAATTATAATTTGTGAAATTATGAAAGTTTATAAAATATTTCCTCCTATATTTTGAAGTCTTTTTTTGCTTTATATATTTACTGATTTATTCCTAACAAGACAATCAAAACTCCCTTTCAATGTCATTTAATATTTAGCTCATTCCTCTCTCTTCTACTTGGTATATGATGTTCACTATACAAAACTTTGTGACATATATTCACCACCCTTTTTAAAAAAAAAAAACCTTAGGAAACAAACAACACACACACAAGCTCTTTTTCCCACACTTTCAATTGTATGAAAAACTAAAAGTGGCTTTTACTTACTGCATGTATTCTAGACATTAAAATTTTTACATAGAATTAACATAATATCAATTGGAAAAAATGGATAAACACTGCTCGGTACCAAATACTGACTTCATTAGTAGGTAGAAAATATGATGACAAATTCTGTGGTGCTGCTCTCGTCCACTGCAACAAAACTGTTTCATCAAACACACTGTAAAATAGTAGGAGAGAAAGTAGGGGGGGTTTTAGCTGATCAAACAAAACAAAGGCTGTATTTTGTAAAGTAGCTGCTGGGTAAGTTGGTAAGTAGTACTTTGATATGAAGAACTAATGTTTTGCCACATGAATCAATTAACACATTATGTTACTAATGTATTCCTTCATATCAAACTGACTTTGAGCTCTTAGACAAATAACATTTACATTAGTTTAGTAAAAATTATGCCAAAAACCTGTTTGTTATCACATTTCTATGAAGTGATTATTGCATACACTGAAGAAAAAAGTTTACTCTGACACATTACCACTAAAAATATTTATGGAGAATGAGAAATTCAGAAGAGGCTTGAACTTAATAATGTAGAGCCATTAATTAGCATCAAATGAAAGAAAAGCAATAAAGCAATTTTGTCACCAATTACTGACAATTTGCCTAAGTACAACCATTAATTTTGTATAATATAACCCCCATAAAATTAAAGGGACAAAACTATTTGAATCAATATCCTTTGCTAGTTTCTTTCTACTAATTTAAGTACTTTAAGGAATATCAACAGTTTTGAAACATTTAAACGCCCTAAGAAAAATGGAAAAACATATGGTTATGATTTCCTACCTAAAAGTTGCTGGCTTTTGGTTTGGGGCTTTTTTTCCCCTCCCTTTTTTTCAGCTGAAAATAAGGAAAACTAGTGTGATTAAAATTGTGACCCTTTGGATTTACCACAGGTAAAACATTTGTTTACTTGCAATTTTCCTATTATTTTAGAGAGCCTTCATAAAAGGAAGCCTGATTAGGAGAGCCAGGAATACCAATATTCAAGGGTTTGATTAAGGCTTCTCCAGCATTTACCAACCCTGCTAACATTAACATCAGGCAGTGACAGGGCATATGAACTGTATTTCTGCACTGGGCTATGTTCCTAGCCTTTCCCACCTCCAGGCTCAAGAAAACAACAAAAACCACCAACAAACCCCTGTCATTCACCCCACGGCTCTCACCCCCAGCAGAATTTCCCTGACAGGCAGCATCACCCACTGACTGCCATTGGCGGGAAGCAACGGCCGTGCAGATATGGCCACAGCAGCCTTGCCTCCCACATCCGTCCTCTGCCCCAGCGCTGCACGCCGCTGGCTTCA
Organism: Brachypteracias leptosomus; assembly: GCA_013401335.1. Taxonomy (NCBI): domain Eukaryota; kingdom Metazoa; phylum Chordata; class Aves; order Coraciiformes; family Brachypteraciidae; genus Brachypteracias; species Brachypteracias leptosomus. The sequence continues at coordinate 63,121 of VYZX01000376.1, forward strand.
TAGCACAAGGTCAACCGAGTGTACACAACATTTAATCGCTACAGCTATTCAGGAGCAACCTTCCTGAGCGCTGGCGAGCAGGAGCACCCGGCATTGGTGGCAGTCTGCGCTAATGTTTTAAATGTTACAAACAGGCAACGTGTCCTAAAGCCAAAGTTTTGCACAACTCCTGTAAGGGTGGTGGCGAGTTTTCTTAACGAACGTGCTTTCTGGAGCGCCTTCTCCCCGGGCACTTGTCTGCGTTCGCTCATCAGGAAACCAGAGCAACCTTTTGATAAATATCAAAACGTATTTGGGAAAGAAAATGCATGTGGAACACCTCCATGTCTCCCAAAAAAACTCACTGAGGAAACTTACAGCGTTTAATCAGCATCCATATCAATTCATAAACCTCGGGTGCTAGAGTACAAATAAACACTCTAAAGGGTTTTAGCCGCAAGGAGATAAGATCTCTCCCTGGGGAGATGGCTAGAAACTGCTCCATTGCCTTTGTGCAGACTACTGGAATGTGCTTGCTTTTCATTTCGGTCTTTGTGTCTGGCACTCAGGCCTCACAGGCAGTGTCTTAAGCCATGCAGGGTCAGGGCAAACAGAGAACTGCATTCATGGACAGATCAAGTTTATGTGAGAATCTGCTCCTCCTGTGCCCTCAATTTCCATTTGAATTGTTAATAAAATCTCAGCCTGAAAGCACATGATCCCATCAGTGGGGAAGTCATGCAGAGAATCCTCTAGCTCAGAAAAACAAAATTTCTTTATCTTTTTCATCCTCCTCCTACATTCGTGGGAATTATGCCATGTAGCCCCCCTCTTAAAGTAATCCCCTCCCCCAGCACAACACCTGATTGCCAGCCCACAGCTTGCACTGAAAAGCAGGGGGAAAAAGAAGGGGAGAGAAAGAAGGGAAAAAGATGCACAAGCAACACTCAGCTACAGCAAAATCACAACCACAATTGCACCTTTGTAGCAGTTTACAGAATCCCAGACACCTCCAGGCAAAAGGCAACACAGATATGTCATTTTTTAAGTTAATTTCCAACAGCTGATAACACTAGCTGCAAGACTTTCCCACAGCTTTTTGACACTGCATGAACTACAGGGCCACAGAGATAATAAAAGGTCACACATAAAGGAAAGAACAGAGCCATACCCCAATTAACTTGGTCTCCCCATGCAAAAATTGTACAGGAACAAGAGCCGGTATTTGCTGCAGGCATCAGACATGCATCTCCTAACCTTGCCACGATCTAACTGGACCTCTTGTTTCTTCTGCCTTTGCTCCTCACAAACTGTTTTAATATTGAACGCTTTTCAGAGGGATGGGCTGATGAACGAAAACATGAATTTCCTGCTTGCCCTTTAAGGTGGGTTAAAGGGGGTGCCAGTAATCAATTACAGAACAAAAAGCAAAAGACAGACTGAAGATTTTACAAACTAGATGCCTTAAAGTCTAAAACCTGTTTTCTAACCCTTTTACTCCCTCTTAAAAAGCTTTGGGGTTTTTTTGGTAGGGACAAAGTATAATACAATAATCAAGTAAAATCTGTGTGAAATGCAGTGACTCAAGAGAGATTGCTGCAGTTTTCACTTGTTCTTTAGAGTAACATATCAGCCCTGGTAAAACAGTAACTGTACTAAATATAAAATCAAATTCCAAATCTTTTGGTTCTGAGTTTTGCATCCACCCAACCTGGGACTCTGATCCCTTCTCCTCAATTGGGAAGAAGTTTCTGTTTGCAGTAGCTGCTGGAATGAGGAAAAGCTTTATGGAAGCTGTATCTCTGAGACCAGTCCTGCCCGGTACTTCACTCGCTGAGCCTTCCTTCCTCTTCTGCCCAGTGGCCTCAAAGGACTTGCTCCTTGAAGTAAGTACAAACTCCTAGAAAAACAGATTAGACCTTTGTCTGCCTCTGAATAGGGCTTGGCTGAATCGTTATGGAACATCATTAGTAGAAGAATAGCATGATTGTGACAGTATTTCATACTCAAAAGCTGATTAAAAAATAATACAGGTATTTGAAGGTTCTGGAGGCCTGGAGGTCTGCTGATTTGGACTGAGGGGGATCACACTACCAGGTACGTAATCTGTTTTATGTTATATTCATATCAGTAAAGGATATAACGCAGCAGGTGTTGAGGATAAACATTGTTAGTACATGATGAAACTGTTTCTTAGTCTTGATTTTACACATTTTTAGCTAGAGCTGGTGAAATTGCTCCTTGGTAAACATAACCAACGGATTGAGTCCCTAAATTTGTTCACCAGGTATCTGCAAATAGGTTATGGGTGTTATTAGTTACTTTGTTAGTAACAAGGCCTTGAGCAGTGTATGCAAACATATTTGACCCTATGACACAATTTTTAACTGACCAATACGAATGATCACTATTCGTTACTTGTGATGTGTGACTGGTCACTTAATTCACAAAACTGTGCTCTCTTCCTGGTTGGGTAGCCCAAGCCATGTAGACAAGAGGGCCTCTTCAACATATCATCTATCCCTGTGACAGGATGCTTACAGGTTTTCTTGCCCATATGACCATCTCCTTTTCTTCCCAGTGCCTGGGTATAAACTCAGAGAACTCCCCTTCCTTTTCTGTACAGTCATTCAAATACCTCCTTAAAACTCCTTTCTCCTGGATAGCTTATTGATGCTCACTCATATTTTATGGATACAGTGAAAGCTGCCATATCGGAGCACTAAATACAACAACTGAAAGCAACTGCAGAGCCGAAGAAAGTCCTTTCATTAAATCCAGACCAGACCTGCAATTCAGTGTGCATGTGGATACAGGGGGGAGGAGAACATCATAACAGGAAGTTGCATAAAAATGACGTATCATATAAATACCTCAGTGCAATGTGGAGGACATGCCTCACTATTTTTCTTCATCTTTATCCATTTAAAACACCTGCCAACTATAATCTCAACTTAATCTTTTGTACTTTGTGGGAAACTCTATCAAGACCAATGGAAATAGCGCAGTGAAAATAGTAAAGAATCCTCTCATTAGGGTTTTTTTTGTCAAAATACCTGTACTTTTTGAACAATTCTTTCCTACATATAGTATATGGAACTTGCTAAGAATGTGAAGTCTCATCAGTAAATACAAATATTTTCTTTTTTTTTTTTAAATACTGACATGACTATTTCCCCAAAAGAACAGCAGGGCTAAAATGTGTTGTCTTTACCCCATTTGAAATAACAAATCTTGACCGTTCTAATAACCTTTTGCCATAAAATAAAGCTAAGAGGAAAGGAGTTGAAAAAAATGGTAGGAAATTACCCCCATGCTACAAAAAAAGGAAGCTGGACTAAAAGGCAGGCTCTTCCAAACGATCTGGTAAAATTCTCACTTAATTTCCCCTGGAGATTGAAACATCCACTTAGCATGGCACATCAATAAAAAGCATGGTAAAATTCAGCAAATAAACTTGCATCTTCCAAGTTCTAGCTAAATGCTTTAGTTAAACGGCCAGCTTTCATCATACCTACCTATTTCCTACTTTATCTTATATATACACATGTTCTAGGTATAGTATGTAAGCTCTACATGACAGTCTGTGAACTTAAAAAGGTTCAAATACTGAGGTGCTTTTGTTCTTTTTAAAAAAATTTAATAGAACACCATAAATGTCCATATTAATAATGTATTAGAATTATTAGAGTTAATAGATTTGACTTTTTTTAAAATTTTATTTTATAGGAGTTTGATATCAGTATATTAACAATTAACTTCGGTACTTCATGAATCACACTGAGACCTGCAATGGACATATCCCAATAAAACATCAACAAGATAATGCATATTCACTCATTTCATATAATGCACTTATAATATTCCAATAGCATTCTCTAAACCTAACATTAACTGCTATTTTGTCAGATAGTAAGCTGATAAACAAAACACATTCATTCTTAAGGAACTGAATGTAACCAAAGCACACAGTCAACTGACTTCCCTTTCAACAAAATCTAAAGCACTAAACAAATATGCACAGAAACAATGCTACATAACTCCATTCTTCTTAAGCACACTTTTTTCCTGCCTCAAGTGTATACAGAAACAAATTAGACCTTACATGAAGAGATTGTGAATTTTCATGAGTTTAGAAAGCTGATAATTCAACATGCAACAAAGCCAGAACTACCCATCTAGGTCATTCTGATCTCAGTTGGCGTGGCCCATTGATGGCTTGTACTTAGGTGGGCTTGCTAACTGTGCCAGATTATATGCTGTATGGATAATGTAAATAATGCAATTGACGAAGTGGATTTAAAAATACTAATTTACATAAATTTGAACAAGATCTCTTGAAATAAGATTACAGATTTAGTTAAAACCACACTTTTGCCCTCCCTCTGGCAAGGGTATATCTTTGAATACCAAAACCACAGCTACACAGGCCTTTTTTGTATTTAATTAACCAATATGAAATATTTCTCACTGGAGAAATAACATCTGCATTTCTTCGAGTTCTATCGCTAAAAACATAGTCTAACTTTTGCTTTTAAAGTGGTGCTCATGAAAACAAACTTCTACATACTACATGATGCATTTTAAAATATTTCATCTATCAAAATTTACAATGATGACACTAGGATTGGTTTTTCATTCTTCTATAAATATCTGCTTTACATTCTGTTTAAAGATGGAACAAAAGATCTTCCTGTTAGTGTCCTACATACAAGGGGGGACTTAGACAAATGTTCAACAGCAAATACAACTAATTTTTTTTTTTTTTTTAACAAGTTTTATGTATCTTTAAAACCCAGGATCTTATTTTATTAATTCTAGAAGCCCCTTAAAATACCTAGAGGACAGCTTGTGATGAAAAGCTGAAGGAAAACCAATATCAATGCAGTTGTGAAGAGGCCAGTCACCGTCCTAGCTTGTATAGTCTCTTCAACTAGCTCAAGCACTGCCAGCCACTCGAAGTTGCAGAGGT